>LAPY01000214.1:72808-93099 GCA_000970635.1 Eragrostis tef
GAGAGAGAGAGAGAGAGAGAGAGAGAGAGAGGAGTCGGAGCGGTGGCACGGATGAGCGGTCCTCACTTGTTCAAAGCGTACAAACGTGTTGTTCAAAGTTTAAACCAATAAAAAACTAGCTAAGAAAAAAACGTTTTCCATCATGCCATCGGGTGTGTTCTGTAATGTACGTGGGAACCGCTCCCCTTGCCGTGCTTAAGGCACACTACAGGGAATCTCGTATACATCGATTGATCATGCCATTGGGTGTTTCTGTAAGAGCATAAGAGACAACGTAAGAGTTCACATTGATTCTAAAATAACGACTCACTCCACATGTTAGTGCCTCAATAAATGCTAGAAACTGCATCGATCTTAACAAAGAGCTAGCTCCTCTCTCTTCTCTTTTTTTTTTTTTGGCAACAAAATATAATATTTGGAGCATCATCAGGGATGCTCTAAGCGTGTTTCCTTTGTAGGTCAAAACTTTTTAAGTGTTTAATGGTATGTTACGTTTTCTCTATCCTTAAGAGTTTGTTGTATAAGCATTTTAACGTTATATGTGGCCTAATTAATGGTATTTAACCCAATAACAAACCAAATTGGTGGACGAGCAAAAGGAGATCAGAAGAGCGAGACAAAAGTAGTAGTGGAGGAGTGCAATGGCGATGCAGCAAAGCTCAAGGTACCAAAAATTGGAAGATACCCCAGCCATCGATCGGTTGTAAATGTAATAAATACAGTCAATAATAACCGTATAGTAGCCAAAGACGACCGTCTTTGTTATTCATCCATATCTATTCATGCAGCGATCATTAATTAATTAATTATTTTTTGTGAGGAATCATTAATTATTTATTACATTTACAGATATAGGGAAAATCATATATATATAGATATATATAGATATAATCTTATTTCATGGTGGATTCGAGCGAGGGAGATGGAGAGATAGGCAGAGGTGGATCTATTGGCTAGCTCTGCATTCATTTGTCGCAGCAGTAGCAGGCAAGCGCCGAGCACTTGCCATGGTTGAAGCCTAGGTTCTTGCAGCACTCGTTGCAGTTGCCCGGCCTGAAGCAGCGAAACGCACAGCGTGCCTCTGCGTAGAATTTGCCACACACCAATTGAGAACCTACCTGGACGATCATGTTCTCGTCTGTATAAATCCATTTCATGTACAACACGGTCATATGAAGGAGTTCTTCGTTAAGCAGATATATACTAAAATAATTGATATCATCCAGAGAAAGATCAGAATTAACTTACAAGAGGCGATGAGGATGACCAGCAGGAGGATCAACGGGAACATGAGCTTCTTCGACTTCTTATTGTTCATCATCATCTCCAGCAGAAAGATCTATGCTGATGATCAACGAATACACAAGTAGATGCGCCGGGGTGGGATAGGTATTGATCCCATCTCTACCTATGGATATATAGACACACAGTTGTAGTCGCATATTGTGGAAACTTGATACTAATTAAGGAAATCAATTTAATTATAAAGAAATGATTGAGAGTTATTATATGCTATAATATTTTGAGTTAATTAGAAGCAGCTGCAATACTTATCTAAACTAATAAGGATTGAATCTTATGACCCATATTTCTCGCATGCGATCTTTTGTACCCACCAATCTGGATCATTCTATCGAAATGGGCCCATCTCATCCAACCACACGATTGTAGGATGTAGGAAAATGTAATTACTTCTTCTCTAACTTCATTAATTGTTATCTAATTTGCTAAGATTAGGACGACTGCTATTATTTTATAGATTTATGCAATTAATCCAATGGAACCCAATTTCTTATTAATTGGTCCTTTACATCAAAGGTTGCTTATATTATCAAGAGGTCGAGGAGGCTGTATCTACAGAAACAATGATGACAACGACAATAAAGATTATAATTAATTGTGTTGCATTGACACATTCATTGACATCTTGTTAAAAACACTCACGAGGAGGCAATATTACTACGCCCTTAATTCTGAATCGCAATATTATTACAATAAACCGTAATGTTTGCACTACGCAACGCCAGTGTGTGGTGGTGCACGGGGAAGCCCCGTTCAGGAAACAATTAGAGACCGTTGTCTGCTAGCTAGATTTGGAAGGATGCCACGGCCTGGAGCTGTCATTGTAATTGTTCCTGTACTTTGTTATTGACATTTCTTATTTGATCTTGTTTGAAAATTCATGCGAGCTGTACTGTGTTCATTTTTTGGAGTATTCAGTTCATGCATGATTTATTGGCCATAACCCAATTATGGACTGGTTCAAACAGATTCACAAATGATTTGACAAAATGATCCGCAACAGTAACAGTTTACAGAAAATGACTTCGCTGAATTTTCTTCTGAATTTTCATACTGAAATATACTTCAGTTTCTGTGAATCAGCTAACTGTGCACGAAGCAGCACCATACCAGGATGCAACTGCTGTATGGCGTCATGTACAGCACAAAAAATGCGTCAGTCATGTACATCACAAAAATGCTGTAACAGGAAGTGTTTCAGCAGCACAAAATCTCAATGATGCTTCAGCAGCTTATCAAATTTAATAGCAGCAGAGAATGTGTCATATATATTCAACAGAGAAGCCACATTGCTGTCAACAAAGCACATGGTTGATAATTATGGGCAAATGCAGAACAAATTGGATATAAACGTTCCCGCTGAACATATCTCTTATGTCATATGATTTGTTGGCCACAATGCACTCAGATAATTGGATATAAACTTTCTGGAGAAAAAAAAGAAGAAGGAACAATCACAAACTACATCAATTCTGGAGAAACAGGAGTGAACAGATACTTCCCAGAATACTTCCAGAATTTGCTCTGTTAGAGATATATGTTGAAATGTTCAGAAAAGAACATAGAGCCAGTTTGGGACTTGTCCTTCATGTGAACGAGTGCACGCACATACATCAATCAGAAATATAGTGCAGAGATACTAAATTTTCAGTTTACATAAATATAGATATAAAAGAAATCATGTGACTGTTACATTCAGTAAATCAGAGCACACATCAAGAGACAAAAAGACTGTCTCCAGAGATATCAATTGATGCATCATGGAGGGCGGCAATATAATCTTCCATCCTATAGTTGAAGAGAAAATGCAATCAACATTTATAGTGAGACAACTGAAAGGAATCAAGCCAATTGCTAATAGACACAAAAAAAATCTGACATTTACTGGCTGGATATGGTTTTGCAGTGTTCAGTTTACAAAAAAAAATCTGACATTTACTTGCTGGATATTCAGTCTACTGTACTTTCTGCCTGAATTACAGAATAAAACATTCCAGTGCACTATGACAATTTCGCATTGCATTTCTGAGGTTAAGCTAGCAGTGGTTGTCCACAACTATTGGCAACTGAGCGTTACTATCAAATCAGTATACCATTTATCCAGAAGCATAACCAAACCTAAAAACAATAATTCAAATGGAAAAATGCTCCAAGTTTGATCAAGTGACCTGGGAAGCAAAGAAAACGGGATCTTGCCAATCGTACTTGTTTTCCTCATATGTTTAACAATTCATGCTATCAGCATATATCAACATAGATTGCTCCTGTGCTCTATCACATATTCTAAAGCAACAAAGTGCTGAGTCCCAAAATTCATCTAGAACTGGAAGTAAGTACGGATAGCTAGAACTATATTTCAGTTCAGACTTCAGACAGACCATGTCTGCAGCTCACACTGCCAAACAAGCTAGGTTGGCAATAGCAAATGGTCATATCTATCTGCATGCACAACACACAGGCAAGCAGTTTCAACTACAAGTTCAAGTTCTACTTTAAATGAACATTTTCAAATATACACCATCTCCATCCTGATAGACCAAAGTGACCAAGTAAAGTTCCAAAGTGCGGTCTATGTTGGTTATCTATTCTGGGAACTGAGGCACTGAATATCTATTGTATCAAGTAGAGACATCTGAAAATACATCACACCGTGAGGATTGGCAGCTACGAGTTTAAGTTCTTCATCAATCAACCTACAGAATGCTGCAATGCAACCTACGCTGGGATGGCTTGATGAAACATCACAACAACAACATAGAACAAGCAAGCAGTAGCAGCTAGCAAAATTTTCAATGACGAGTATATGCAGAATGCGACATGTTCATCCACAGGCAAGATTCAGTACAGACCAAAACTTCGAACAATAACCTTGCCATCCCTAATAAAACCTAACTATTATACTTTTAAAATGAATTAATAATCTCTTTTCTAACTTCATTAATCATTATATTATTTGCATAATATATTTCTACGTCAAATGGTTTCTGAGATTATAGAGGTAACAACAATAAAGAATACTTTAATATTGTTCTACTTATTGATAACTCATTAGGGGTTGATGGATACGAGGACGACGCTTCACTACTTCCTTCACAATGGTGATGATAGTGAGGTTGAAAAGACAAATATACATGAAACATTATAATTTTTGGAATGCACCATTATTTGATGAATGACTCCTAAATATGTCCTTCCAGGACTAACTTTTAATTTATTTTTCTATATTTATGACATAGAAGAAGCTATTCTGCTATATCGGCATTTGAAATAATTAGAATCCAAAAATTCCATTTCCAACACTAATAAGCAAGGTCAAACATTGCATTGTTGCCATATGTACATGTACGAAACATATTCTCCTCTAATATAATCTCTTATCTAAAAAAGAAACTAGCAAACTCTAAACAAACTTTGGACACTCTCCATATTGCATACGCATTCGGCTTTGGTACCTTACTAGCGTATTGTATTTGTACAACTTTTTCATTGCATATGCATATTCATATGCACTTGGGCCACGCAGCAGCCCCGTTCAGGATGCCGAAGTTGCGGCCGTGGATGCCCAGCGAACGGCCGCGTTCACATTTCGCAGAGGCCAGGAAAGCGACGACAGTGTGACGGTGCACGGGGAAGCCGCGTTCAGGAATCAAACGTCGACGAGCAGCAATTGGGTATCCAAAGCGATGCCTCCCTCGACGCGAAGTTCAGTTGAAATTTATTCGTGTTACACGTGTTACGCACCTCCATCTGTCCATTACATTATAGGGTATACATGGAGATCTGTTGCACGTCCCCCCGCTTCAGTAAGCAGCATCTCCGATCCAGGACGACCTTCTCACCTCCAAGGTCTTCACGCAAGAGTCGCCGCCCGCCATCGGGGGTTCAAAGTCCGATCTGCGGGACACAGGCATTATATACTGGAACGGCGGCACGACGCAACCGCGGCTCATGCGGCTAAGCCTGCAGCATATGAAGTTTGACGACATGACGAACCTGATACGGGAAGCGGTGGTGGCGTCCTTCCTAGTCTGGCCGGCATGACGATGGTCGTTATTAAGCTGAGTGGTCGGTACTTGCCGCATCCATCTGGACCATCTCCTTGATTCCATCGCCAACCTCAACTGGGAGGTGTTGCTCTTGGGTCGATGTGCCGGTACGACGTGCTGAATAAATTTCTATATGAAAGGGCATGCATCAGGAGCTTCCGAACATAGTGTAATTATTGGAATACTATGTTGTGCCCTACGTACGTCGATTGCTTTGATCTCACATAGTGCTTGTAACTATTCAACACACCATCTCTTTAACCAAAAAGAAGTGAGACGAGCAAGAATGGTGTTAAGATCCGTAACTTTCTGCGGCGGGCGGAGGCAACCGGAGACAAACTGTGGCGGGTGGGCCGGTGGCGGCGAGCTGCGACGAGCTTCGCCGGGTGGCGAGACGCGGCGGGGCACGGTGCTGCGTGCTGAGGCAGGCGGCAGGACTTGGCGAGAGGCGTGTGGCGTCGGGCAACGAGAAGCTTCATAGTGAGTTAAGGGACTTGAGATCGACCTTTTCCATATTTTAGTCAGCATTGTTTGATCAGGTGCTGGCTATCCATAATCAGCAACGGACTCATCAAAACATGGCAGTGCACGGTATGAATTCAGAGGGAAGACATCGCCGCCGTCTCCTCTCTTAGCAAGTTTGCCAACAAGCAACTACTCGACTGGCTCTAGTGTGAGTTAAGGGACTTGAGATCGACCTTTTCCAAATTTTAGTCAGCATTTTTTGATCAGGTGCTTCCAAGAGATCAATATATATTCAGACAAAAAAGGTGTAAAGACCAAACAGGAATGCTATTTTTGAACAAAATTAAACAAGCAAGAAAGGATTGGAAATTCAGACCACATACCAAATTGGCATGGGTGACATTGACAGCGACCAAGACTGCTTGACCACTGAAGCGCAGTAACACATTGAGTTTAAGCGTACGTTCAGAAATGGAAGGACCGTATGAATATCAAGACATGCAGTTAGTAGACTTGAGTAGACATACCAAAAGGATGGAACGGAACTTATGGTCACATGCCAACAATTAATCAGACAATGAGCTTGAGAGCTGTTGATCAGAAACGCAAAAGGATCGATCAAAACAAAATGTGCTGCAAGCAACTCTGAAGTTACAAACATTGTGTTCATCAGTAGTTACTGTAAATATGAACTAATTACTGTGATTAAAACATAAAAAAATTAAAATCGTATAAGCTGGCCCATGGGCTAGTAGTGGTCTGATCAAAAGCTGGCTATCCATAATCAATCTAACTATACCCCGTCCTTTTCTCCGTCTCAACATTCCTCGTCCACTCCCACCGCCGCCACGGCTTCCTCGTTGATTGACCCGGTTGCCAGCGTCACATCCTCTTCTCCGCCACAGCGTCCTCGTAGATTCGCGTGGTGCCGCATCCTCCTGCCGGTTGCCAGCGACCGCCGTCTACTTGCAGTCCGGTGAGCTCTCTCTCTCTCTCTCTCACACACACACACACACACACACACACACTGTAGCGTCCCGCCTCCCCGAGGCCAGGCGCGCACACACCAGACAGCCCTCTAGGACCTCAAGAATATCCTCACAGACCAACACATATCATTTTTGCGCACTTTGTCCACACTCATGCTTTCGGAAAAAAGTTGCAACTTGTTGATATGAGTATTCTATCAATCTTATTAAGCCTTGGGCCGGGATGTCACACACACACACACACACAAAGGTGTCGCCCTCTCCAATCTAAGGCTAGGGACGCGGCCTCAAAATCCGTGAGTTAGGCCTCAACAACGACCTCAATGACGACACAGTGAGATCCTGTATCTTCTCCCCCCTGTAGGTTTTCAAGAATTCCGTTTGTGAAGTACTAGGGTTTCAAGAAGTCTCGCCTTTGCCCTCCATGGTTTCAAGAATGCTACAACCATGATTACTAGTAGTCTGCAGCATGGAGCTCCTATACTTCCATTTTCTTTCCTTAGTACCAGTTTTGAAGTCTAGGCTCTGCTATATTCTCTGAAGTTGTTGCCAATAATCCATCCAGAGGTATGAATCTGTCCATCCATCCATCACGCTTGACTGTTCCTAGTATCAAAAACATTAGTTGCATGCCTTTTTATACTGCTGAGAGAGATAAGTATTTCATGCCTTTTATACATAAATTGCTTGTGTCATATCTGCCTGCCTTTTATAAATCCCGCTGATAAATATATGGCAAAATTGTCTGAAACGAACTGAGAAAAGGTAGCCTCTTCCGTAACACACCAACCAAGTCAGATTTGTCTATAACACAATACGATTGTGAAAACTCATGTCCGTTGTTGCAACATCAGGATGTAGTCGAGCTCCTCTGCCGTCTACCTGAACGCACGGCCCACAGTATCGTATCGCCGCAATGCCAAAACGTGAAGCAAGGGTCTGCACGCAATCCAAATGGGTGATCCTACAACTGAATATGGTGTCCTGATGGAGAAAGATCACTGCAACGGACTCATCAAAACATGGCAGTGCACGGTATGAATTCAGAGGGAAGACATCGCCGCCGTCTCCTCTCTTAGCAAGTTTGCCAACAAGCAACTACTCGACTGGCTCTAGTGTGAGTTAAGGGACTTGAGATCGACCTTTTCCAAATTTTAGTCAGCATTTTTTGATCAGGTGCTTCCAAGAGATCAATATATATTCAGACAAAAAAGAAGGTGTAACTCCTTTTGAACAAAATTAAACAAGCAAGAAAGGATTAGAAATTCAGACCACATACCAAATTGGCATGGGTGACATTGACAGCAACCAAGAGTGCTTGACCACTGAAGCGCAGTAACACGTTGAGTTTAAGCCGTACCCTTCAGAAATGGAAGGACCGTATGAATATCAAGACATGCAGTTAGTAGACTTGAGTAGACATACCAAAAGGATGGAACGGAAATTATGGTCACATGCCAACAATTAACCAGGCAATGAGTTTGAGAGCTGTTGATCAGAAACGCAAAAGGATAGATCATAACAAAATGTGCTGCAAGCAACTCTGAAGTTACAAGCATTGTGTTCATCAGTAGTTACTGTAAATATGAACTAATTACTGTGATTAAAACATAAAAAATAAAATCGTATAAGCTGGCCCATGGGCTATTAGTGGGCTGATCAAAACTGGCTATCTATAATCAATCTAACTATACCCCGTCTCAACATTCCTCGTCCACTCCGACCCGCGCCGCGGCTTCCTTGTCAACAAGGCCGCCGCCATGGCTTCCTGATCGATCGGCCTGGTTGCCAGCACCACATCCTCTTGCCCGCCACAGCGTCCTCGTGGACTCGCGTGGTGTTGCATCCTCTCTCTCTCTCTCTCACACACACACACACACACACACACGCGCACACACAAAGCTGTCGCCTTCTCCAAATCTAAGGCTAGGGTGGCGGCCTCAAGCAAAGGGTCAGCACGCAATAAGAACGGGTGATTCTACAACTGAGCATGGTGTCCTTATGGAGAAGGATCACTGCAAAGGATTATTTGACTCATCAAAATTTGGCAGTGCGCGGTATGCTTTCAGAGGGAAGATATCGCCGCCGTCTCCTCTCATAACAAGTTTGCCAACAAGCAACTACTCGACTGGCTCTAGTGTGTGTTAAGGGACTTGAGATCGACCTTTCCCAAATTTTAGTCAGCATTTTGTGATCAGGGGCTTCCAAGAGATCAATACTTATTCAGACAAAAAAAGTGTAAAGATCACATACCAAATGACATTGACAGCGACCAAGACTGCTTGACCACTGAAGCACAGTAACACATTGTGTTTAAGCCGTACGTTCAGAAATGGAAGGACCGCATGAGCAGGGTTGTCAATACCGACGGTTACCGGTCGGTAACCGCGGTTACCGGACTAACCGGTCCGGTCCGGTTAGTCCGGTAGACCGGTTTTTGATTTTGAAATTCGAATTTTTTTGAAAATTTAGAAAAATTTGAAACAAAAAATATGTAAATAAACTAGACGTTATTTGTAACACATTGGTGGAAACCATTCACGAAAACTCATTCGTTTGATGGTACAAAAAAATGGCAGAACATTTGGGGCGAGAAAATTGGAAAAAAAAATAAAAAACTCACCTTATTCATTCCCTACCGACCTCTTCGCTTGGTCCTCCACTCGTCCGCTCGCACCCGCTCGGTCCCCCACTCGCCGCCGTGCCGAATCCGCCGCTCGCCGTCGTCGTTGGGTCTCCGGACCGCCGCGAATTGACGATTTGCCGCCGGTAACCGACCGGTCGCGGTCGGTAACTGAGGGAACCCGGTGAATCGACAGGGTGTCGCGGGCAGCGTCGGCTAACCTTATGCATTGGTTGTATGTAGTAGTAGAGCATTGTCAATTGTGTTAGTAATAGTACATTGCACTTATGTTATCTACTGAACATGGCATTTGTGGATTATGGCATGTTGTACTATGTATCGGACAATTTATGTTGGACTCCATATGAATTATAGTATGTTGTATGAGGTGGATTGGTGCTATCTTTTATGATTTCTATATTGTCAATCTATGCTAAGCATTTTTAGAATATTTAGCAAAGATCGTGCCAAAAATTCCTACGTTTTTAGCCTTTTTTCGCAATTTCTAGTCAAACCGACGAAACCGATCAAACCGGTCGGTTTTCAGGTAAAACCGGTCGGTTACCGACAAAACCGGTCGGTAACCGAGATTTTGAATTCAAATTTTGATTTTTGAATTTTTGTTCGGTTTCCGACCGGTTACCGCGGTTACCGGTAAAACCGGTGAAACCGGTGCGGTCCGGTTGGAACGGTGCCATCGATAATGTAAACCTTGCGCATGAGTATCAAGACATGCAGTTTGTAGCTTTGAGTAGAGATGCCAAAAGGATGGAATGGAAATTATGGTCACATGCCAACATGACAACAATTAATCAGACAATGAGCTTGAGAGCTGTTGACCAGAAACACAAAACGAAAAGTTTCTGTAGCTCTTAGGAGCACATCTTTTGTAATATGCAGCCGTCCATTCCTGTCTTTGAGATCCGCGCGAGATTGGCCCACAGATGGAATTACCTTTGGTGAAATCTTTGTATTCCTGGCACATGTATAGCATACGGTGGGCATTTTGGGCAAAATACTGGTCCCCATCACATGCTTTTGTTCCTATCACTGGATAGTCGATAACAAACTTTCCCGGGGCTAGCAGTCCACGCTGGAGTGTGACCCGGGCTATATTCCCTGACCTTTGGCGGACCGTTTCGCAAGCAAAACACGCGGCAATAGGTCCCGGTTCATGCCAGTTTGGACGGGTGGAGAAAACAGGAATTCCTACACCCTAAACCCTAGAATTTGTATGCGTAGATCGTTTTATTAAAGACAAACTGTAGATTGGTGCTTAAAATCCATGCAACGATTGAGATCAAGGAGGGTGGAGAGGGGGAAGCCTGAGAGCCGGCCATATGTCGTGACGTGATTTTTTTATCTTTTTTTTTGGGGGGGGGGCAGGATTAAAAGAAAAAGAAACAAGTTCCAATATTTAAATACATTATTCTTTAAAACTGTAAGTCCATTTTTGAATCCGTTTGAATCTACATTTTCTTTAGAATTATTACTACAGAATGAGATCCAATATGACTTTTTTAAAATTATTAGTTTTATCAACATTTTACATATACTGTTTGAACATTTTAGATGTAATAGGACAATATTGACACAATTTGTCAAAAATCACATGCTTTTCAAAATGTTAATAAATAAATTTCAAAATCTTGAGTCTATAAAAAAATAAAAAATATTTGTATGGTACTAATTATTGTGATTAAAACATATATAAAAAAAATTAAAACCGTACATGTTTTGTAAGCTGGCCCATGGGCTATTAGTGGGCTAATCAAAAGCTGGCTATCCATAATCAATCTAACTATACCCCGTCCTTTTCCCCGTCACAACATTCCTCCTCCACTCCGCTGCCGCGACTTCCTTGTCAACACGGCCGCCGCCACGGCTTCCTCGTCGATCGACCCGGTTGCCAGCGTCACATCCTCTTTCCCGCCACAGCGTCCTCGTAGACTCACGTGCTGCCGCATCCTCCTGCCGGTTGCCAGCGACCGCCGTCTACTTGCAGTCCGGTGAGCTCTCTCTCTCTCTCTCTCTCTCTCTCTGTGTGTCCTCTCTCTCTCTCTCTCTCTCACACACACACACACACACACACATGCGCGCGCGCGCACACACACACACTATAGCGTCCCGCATCTCCGAGGCCAGGCCCGCACACATCTGGCAGCCCTCTAGGACCTCAAGACTATCCTCACAGACCAACACTTGTCTTTTCTGCGCATTTTGTCCTCACTGATGCGCACCTGAGAAGGACTTTACGATTGGTCACCCATCCAGAAATTGCTCCAGGCCAAGCACGCTTAACCTCGGAGTTTTTTGGAGATGAGCTTTCGAAAAGGAAGTTGCAACTTGCTGATATGAGTATTCTATCAATCCTATTAAGCCTTGGATCGCAATGTCACACACACACACACACACACACACACACACACACACACAAAGGTCTCGCCTTCTCCAAATCTAAGGCTAGGGAGGTGGCCTCAAGATCCGTGGGTTAGGCCTCGACAACGACCGCAATGACGACACAGTGAGATCCTTGTATCTTCTCCCCCTTACAGGTTTTCAAGAATTCGGTTTGTGAAGTACTAGGGTTTCAAGAAGTCTCGCCTTTGCCCTCCATGGTTTCATGAATTGGGTCCTACAACCATGATACTAGTATTCTGGAGCATGGAGCTCCTATATTTCCATTTTCTTTCGTTAGTACCAGTTTTGAAGCTTAGGCTCTGCTATATGCTCTGAACTTGTTGCCTTGCATGATCTATCTGCATGCTCGCATAGAGCAAACAGGGGACGGAATGGTAGCATGTTTTAACAGATTTCATCTCTGAATAGTCTTCTTAATTCATGATCTTTTAACATGTTCCCCAAATCTTGACATAACAGGCGGTGACTGTGAAGGAGGAGGAGGAAGCCAAGGGTTACGCGAGGCTGTGACGATCCGTCCAGAGAGGTATGAATCCATCCATCCATCACGCTTGACTGTTCCTAGTATCCAAAACATTAGTTGCAAGTCTTTTATACTGCTAATAGATATATTGTCCAAGTATTTCCTGCCTTTTATAAATCCCGCTGATAAATATATAGGAAAATTTGTTCGGTAGCATCGAAAGTTCCCCAGTTACGAAAAATACCATTGATAGTTCCTCATTCTGTAAAATAGCACCGGAAGTTACATGTCTACTCGGGAATTACCAACGTCTAATATTCTGAACAAAATGCCCCTGCCCTCTTGCTCAGCAGCAACATAACAGCTGAAGTACAGATGAAGTTAATTCACTCTGGGCGTGATTGGTTGGCATCTTTGGGCGCCTTGGGTTATATATGCAGCATCTTGCCTTTTTGTGTTGTTTGGTAGGCTGGACTCAAAGTAGCCAGGCCCCCATTGTGCAAAAGAGGCCTGATAGCCAGGCCAACCGGGAACGAGCAAATCGGCCGTTTCCGTAGAGCCAGGCCCGGCTTCGTGGGCCGTACGCGCAACGCGCTTTCCCGCCTATGCAGCCCGGGTGCAGGGTATAAAAGCGGATCACTCGCCTAGGGTTACCGCTTGGCCTTCACTGTTCACTCCCCGCAGCCGCCTCTGCTCTCTCGCTCTCTTCTCCGCCCGCTGCTCCCTCTGCTCATCGCCGCCTAGGTCAGTAGTTCGTCGCCGGCGAGGGGTCGGAGCTGAGCTCCGGCGTTCACCTGACAACGAAGACCTCCTTCTCCTCTCCTTCTCGTCGTTCATCGATGTCTTTCTCCTCTCCCTTTCTTTCCTCCTAACTTGCCGCCTTCATTTGCAGGTGCTTGGAGGATTTGTGGGGTCTGGAACTGCTCTTCGCGCTCAGGTTTGTCTACCTTCTCCTCCCCCTATTTCCTTTCTCTAGGCGCGCATGTTCTTGTTCGATAGGCTTGTTTGATGCTTGTCTCGATCCGTCGGTTTTTCATGTACGATAGGGTTGTTCATGTGCGATAGGTACCTTGGATGCCTCTTCACAGCGATTTGTTGCTACGGGTTATAGAGATATAGTTATGGAAACAATGATGGCAACGGCAATAAAGAGTACTTGAAGAGCCTTGTATTCTTTGACCATTAATTATAGGATGACGGCGACGAGGACGATGTATCACGTCGCCCTTCACAAGGTGACGATTGTAGACAAATAACAAACGAAACATTATAACGTTTGAAATGCTCCATTATTTGATGAAAGTCTTTAAAATATGTTATTCTAGGACTAAATTTTATTTGATTTTTATAAATCTATAACATTAAAGAAGCTGTTCTGCTATACCAGCATTTGAAATAATAATCAGATTCCAAAAATTCCATTCCAGCAATAATAAGCAAGCAATAACATTACATTTTTGCCATATGTACAACCACGAAACTTATTTTCCACGTAGATATCTCTTACACCATCAAGCTCTCAACTAACTTTGGGCACTCCACATTACATATGCATTTGGTTTTGTACTAATTTTTCTTGGCATATGCGCATTTTGATGTGCACTTAGATGCTTAGACCACACGGCCGCCGCCCCTCATCGGGATGCCGAAGTTGCGGCTATGGAGGTCCTGGGAACGGTCGTGTTCAAATTTCACTGAGGCCAGGCCAACGATGAAAGTGTGACAGTGCATGGGAATGTCCTGTTCTGGAATCAGATGTCGACAAGCACCATATGAGTATTGGGCGCGGTTTTTCACACCGCAGTGGATGTCCACCCACGAATGTGTCCATTGATACTCTCTCTCGAGATGTGCGCCATCTTGATTGTTGCACCCGTATTTGTTTCGTATTCCTTTTCCCTTCTTTTTTGCAGCACTATATTTGTTTCTACTATGAGTCCCATCAGCCATGTGCTTTCCTATTATGTGCTCTCTCCCATGTACATGTGCAGGCACCTCTCTCTCTCTCTCTCTCTCTCTCTCTCGCGCGCGCGCGCGCGCCCAGACTTGTCTGAATTTAGAACCATTCCGCTCTCGATCTCCTTCTGCATGCTTGAACAGCTTAATGTCGTGCTAATCTTCAAACCTTCTACTGCCCATTTTGTTTTCCCTGACCGCATTTAGATGTTCAATCTTTCCAAACTGCATTGCACTACTCTCTCTCTCTCTCTCTCTCTCTCTTGTTCTTGTGTGTGTGAACTACGGCATAACTAACACTTCTTGGTTTCTTAATCACATAATCACATTTTGAAATGTTGTTATAAACACTACTAGTACTACTTGTTACCATGCTGAAGTATCGTCAACAACACTACTGGTACCTACTTATTATAGTAATGAACTTAAACAAGATCATTTCCTCTTCTCTCCTTTGCCTCGGTTCCTCCGGTCTCTGTGTGTACTCTTCGCCTGCGAGGTTCCGTCGTCGCTGCCGCTGTTCGAGGTTTCGTGTTCCTCGCTTTCTTCCTTCCCCTGCATTGTGCTTTCATTTTGTTTCCCCCTTTGGCTTATGCTGGAGGAATCCCCAGCTCGTGCGAGGCAGCAAGGGAGGGCTAGCCGTCGCGCCACAGGGCTACGGCGGCGTCTGTCTCCAGAGGGCGGTGTCGATGCAATGCGGCCGGGCGCGATCGATGCGGTGCGGGTGGCGACGGACGGGCGGATGGCAAATGCCACAGGGCCTCGGGTGCTCCTCCCTGCAGCCGTCGCAGCGCCTCGCCATCCGGTGCGGGATATGCCGGTTGCGACCCCGCCGGCAGCGGTCAGATTTGCCGGTTCTGGATGCTGAGGCGGCTGGCAGCGATGCGTGCTTTGCCGTCGCTTGGGTCACCGGCGGCATGAGGGGACGTCTTCTGTCCTACCGTCCCCGACCACTCTGTTGCCGTGTCCAACCAACTGTGACCTTGGTTGCTCTCTACGAAGGTCGCCTTTTTCTTCTTCCCCAGGCCAGATGCCCTCTAGATCCTGTAAGCTTTGATTTTCCCCTTTTTCTCCTCTCACGTTTGCATTGTGTGCAGTTCATCGCGCCTTGAGTGGCCATGGCGCAGGAGCTGTGGCCAGCGGAGTCTCGGCACCTCCATCTCGTGCCGCTGCTCTCAATCGTGCCAAGCTATATACAACACCTGTGGACGCTGCATCCACATCAGCAGGTTGGTCGGCAGCCGGAGCTTCCCCAATCTTACTCTTTTTCATCTCCAGTCATTCTTTTTTCTTTTTGTATATTCTCTCTTACTGCACGCTTTCCTGCTGGCATGTGCCTTCGGGGAAGGTTGCATGACCGTGATGTGGATATTCAGGGGGCACAAACCGGCCAGAGGAAAAGGCTGACATTTGTTCTTTTCTTATGCTCTTTTCCCTTAAAAGAAACAAATTACTCTCTCTGTATAGCTGCATCGGCTCTGATTGTGTTTTGTCCTTCTACTAGAAGTTGCCACTGGAGGCATTATTTGTCAAACGCAAAAATGATTTCATTGAACTAACGAATATTTCTGTAGTTTTACCACTTTATGAGTATTTCTGCAGTTCTTGCAAAATTGGTGAATTCAACAATTTCAGTATCCTATATGAGGATGATTCCTGTGGAACTGACGCCAACATTGCTCAGATTCCTTTGGTGCAATTCTTATAGCTTCATACATTCAATTTCATAAGTGTCTTATGAACTGTATACTTTCCATTTAAAAGAAGATAGAATGGAGCATAGGTTGACATACGGGAACTTCCTTTCGGTTATTTATCAAAAACAAAAAATGATTTCATTGAATATATTACCACCAGAAGTTGTACTATCATATACACTTGATATCAACGGCAGCTTTTAGCGATGAAATAACGATTTCCCAGGGCAGCTTAAATACCATTTCTGTGGAAAAGCCACGCATCTCAGCTACAACATACGTGTCTTATGTAATTCTACAATAGTGCTATTGTTCTTTCAATGTGTGCCTGCAGTTTCTCTGTGAAAGAACGTAATCCGCTATTAATTCCATTGTGCTATTAGGTTTGAGAGCTCTTCAGTTTCAGCTTCGCACACTTCGGATTCAGTGCTCTCGCAGCAGTATGTTTGCAAGATGTGGAGACCGAGAAAAGAAAAATGGGTATGCCCTCCTCTTCCACACCCCACTGTCTTAGTTTCTTTCATAGATTTGGCTATGCTGCTATGTACGTTGTTTCTCAATTAAAACTGGTTTCGATGCTCCCTCGGTATGGTTCAGCATTTTGAACGACACATAAGAAGCTACGGTTTAGCCAAAGTAGCTTCGTATCCGTTGTTGAAAAGCCAAATCGACATGCTTTTGCTAGGATTTCCCAGGATGTAGCTTATGTGTTGCTGATGAGCGAAATCATCACTTCTCTTAATGAAAAACAAAATTGTTCCTGCAGTGAGTTAGTAAAAATTCATGTGCTGCTACTTGCAGTGTCATCCACGGTGCAAGATTGCTTCTCCTGGGACTTAAGATTTTCCTGCCATGGACAGGTGCTGAATTTCTTCAATCCTTTCCAAGAAAATAACCTGATCATCCAGTAGTTATGCTGACGTTATTTTCTTAAGGCAAGCACCAAGCTTAGCTATTTTCTATAATTATTTTGGTAACATTATTCTATCTATTCTTTTCTGTAATGCATCTGGTTCCACTCCTTTTCTGCATCTGAATAGCCATTTTTTAGATATCTCTATCGCTCCCAATTTCATGGTTCTTACGAATTATTTTTCACAATGGCTACTATTGCTACCGAGAAGTTAAAATCCTTTCCAAAGCATGTACTCTGCTTATGATTTCAAGTATGGCTCATCCATAGTTCTCTTTAATATGGATGCGTCTTATATTCTTAGCATAACATAGAGTATCAAATCCTTTTGATGAATTCTCATTCCCTATTGCAGTTGAATTTTTACATCTTTTAGCTTACCCCATTTTTAAAGCACAAACGAAACCCACAACAACCCAAACCAATGATGTTTAAAACTAGGTTTTGCGTGCATGGTGAATTAGCGACAATAGTCTGCACTGAACTTTTCTGAATTTCACATTGGTTTCTATCAATGGTTTCTTTACCAGCCATGCCATGAGCTTTAATCTCTGTAATAATATTTTTCACAGACAGACGTCTGCAGTTTTATTAGCAATTCTCGAAATACTGAGTTTTGGGAACTGGTTCCACCATAGTTTGCATTTCATTGTGTCTATAGATAATAACTAGGTATCTTATCTTATCTCTTCGGATTTTTAATTCATGATTTATATGAACGTTTGATATTTGTACCATCTTTACAAAAGCTATTTCTCATTGTCCGACCTCCTTTTTTTTAATATGAAGGAACAAAACTGTGGGTTTTACCTGACAGCATTGGTTTCACGTGCATGTTAGACATAAACTTTCTTGAGTATCTTATTATCTTTCAGGTTTCTGGTATCCCAAGCTGCCTCAAATAAATTGTGCGCACAAAGGTAAAGTCATTGTGCATGATAGGATAGAAATTATGTTTGCTAGGATAGAAATTATGTTGTTGCCTCCAATTTCATTGACTGATAACTGTAGGCGAAATTTTTACATATCTACATTTTCAAACCATTATGCATAGTTCGACACTATTCTCAGTTATATTCTCTTAATTCTTCATTATTGAAATGCGATTTGCTTCAGTGACTCAAGGGGTACTGCATCAGTTCCAAGGTCTCCCCATTACATTCAGAGACTATTGTGTGATGTCATTGCGGTGAATATTCTTCACTGATATAGTTCATAACCAGGTTAAAATAAGGGAGATGGAGAAGCAGCTGCTGCCATGCTATTAATACAAAGAACTGTCGGATGAAGAAATCCTTTATTGTTTTCCTGTAGAATTCAAGAGATGTAGGGAGAGAGGGATATAATTTGATTTGTGAATCATTACTGCTGTCATGACCATTTGCTTCATGTTCTCACATGCCCATCGCTGTTGCTGTGCTTTTATCTGATCTGGTGATTTGTCTTACGGACTCCTATTTAAACATTCTTTGGTAAAAAAAAAACATTAGTGCAAGCGTAGAAGCATACAGGTGCCGCGGCGAAGCTTAGAGTGCCTTTTTTTAAAAAAATCTTGGACCTTTCATTCAATTATCAGCAGGATTACAATCGAATTCTATGGCTTCCAGTACTGACTCGGGCTACATGCTGCCACATCCCCGATCATCTAGAACTGGATACAGGTTTCGCACATTCATGTGCTGCCTTATGACGTGCGAAGCTCTAGAGTGCCTTTTGCTGTACATACCGTTCAGTTCTGTCCGTTGCCGCAAAACTGCATTGCAAAACAGATCAAGAAAATCGCTACATACCGCTGAGTCTGTTGGCGAACTTCCCGGACGCCATCATCCATGACCCCCACCGCCAGACCACGATCAAACCAGACATCGCCACAGCCAACACGGCCCCACGCAAAGCCAACACGGGCGCGGCGGAGCGCGCGGATCGACCTAGTATATACCAAATTTGCATGGGTGACATTGACAGCGACCAAGACTGCTTGACCACTGAAGCGCAGTAACACATTGAGTTTAAGCCGTACGTTCAGAAATGGAAGGACCTTATGAATATCAAGACACACAGTTGGTAGACTTGAGTAGACGTACCAAAAGGATGGATTGGAAATTATGGTCACATGCCAACATGACAACAATTAATCAGACAATGACTTTGAGAGCTGTTGATCAGAAACACAAAGGATCGATCATAACAATATGTGCAGCAAGCAACTCTGAAGTTACTAGCATTGTTTTAGTAGTTACACGTAGTAGGGAAGAGACCAAGCTCTCGACGTACGGCATTACATAGCGTTCGCAGAAGAAACACGTTGTGTCTGTGTGGGGTGCTCGTGCTGCACGTCCATCAATTCTTCAAAGAAGTTTGTTGCGCACGTCGTACCGGCGGTCTGGCACAGCATGGAGACGTTGATGGCTATGAGCAGCATCTGATCGTCCCCGCCATTGGTCAACAGCGACGTGACTGCGTAGCGGAGGTTGGGTCGCGGATCAGCGAGATCGATGCGGCAGAGCAGCGATCATTCGAGATTAGGCCTCCTTTGGGAACTCAAATCCCCACGGGCCGGGGAACCCAGCGATATCCCGGGGCTAGCAGTCCTCGCGGGAGTGTGACCCGGGCCAATTTCCATGACCTTTGGCGGACCGTTTTGCAAGCAAGACACACGGCAATAAGTCCCGGTTCAAGTCGGGTTGGACGGGTGGAGAAAACAGGGAATTCCTACACCCTAAACCCTAGAATGCGTATGCATAGATCGTTTTATAAAAGACAAACTGTAGATTGGTGCTTAAGATCTGTGCAACAATTGAGATCAAGGAGGGTGGAGAGGGGGGAAGGTTGAGAGCCAGCCATATGAAGCGAGGTGATGGGGGGGTGGGGGGCAGGATGAAAAGAAAAAGAAACGAGTTTCAATCTTTAAACATATTTTTTCTCTAAAACTATAAGTCCGTTTTTGAATCCGTTTCAATCTTCTTGTTCTTTAGATTAATTATTACTACAAAATGAGATCCAATATGATTTTTTTTTTGAATTTTTTAAAATCTATTTTTTCATTAACATTTTACATGTACTGTTTCAATATTTTAGATATACTAGGAAAATGTTGAACAATTTGTCAAAATCACATGCTTTTCAAAATGTTAATACATAAATTTCAAATATTGAGTCTATAAAAAAGTATAAAATATTTGAATGGTATAAATATGAACTAATTATTGTGATCAAACCATAAAAGAAAAAAATTAAAATCATACATGTTTTGTAAGCTGGCCCATGGGCTATTAGTGGGCTGATCAAAAGCTGGCTATCAATTATCAATCTAACTATACCCCGTTCTTTTCCCCATCTCAACATTCCTCGTCCACCTCCACCACCGTCGCGGCTTCCTTGTCAACACGGCCGCCAGCGTCACATCCTCTTCCCCG
>LAPY01000214.1:93170-103256 GCA_000970635.1 Eragrostis tef
CACACACACACACACACACACACACACACACATGCGCGCGCGCACACACACACTGTAGCATCCCGCATCCCCGAGGCCAGGCCCTCACACACTTGGCAGCCCTCTAGGCCCTCAAGACTATCCTCACAGACCAACACTTGTCTTTTCTGCGCATTTTGTCCTCACTCATGCGCACCCCAGAAGGACTTCACGATCGGACACCCATCCTGAAATTGCTCTAGGCCAAGCACGCTTAACCTCGGACTTCTTTCGAGATGAGCTTCCGAAAAAGAAGTTGCAACTTGTTGATATGAGTATTCTATCAATCCTATTAAGCCTTGGGTCAGGATGTCACACACACACACACACACACAAAGGTGTCGCCGTCTCCAAAAGGCTAGGGAGGCAGCCTCAAGATCCGTGAGTTAGGCCTCGACAACGACCTCAATGACGACACAGTGATATCCTTGTATCTTATTCCCCCCTATAGGTTTTCAAGAATTCTGTTTGTGAAGTACTAGGATTTCAAGAAGTCTCTCCTTTGCCCTCCATGGTTTCATGAATTGGGTCCTACAACCATGATTACTAGTATTCTGGAGCATAGAGCTCCTATATTTCCATTTTCTTTCGTTAGTACTAGTTTTGAAGCTTAGGCTCTGCTATATGCTCTGAACTTGTTGCCTTGCATGATCGATCTGCATGCTCGCATAGAGCAAACAGGGGACGGAATGGTAGCATGTTTTAACAGGTTTCATCTCTGAATAGTCATCCTAATTCATGATCTTTTAACATGTTCCCCAAATCTTGACATAACAGGCGATGACTGTGAAGAAGGAGGAGGAAGCCAAGGGTTACGCGAGGCTGTGACGATCCGTCCAGAGGTATGAATCCATCCATCCATCACGCTTGACTGTTTCTAGTATCCAAAACATTAGTTGTATGTCTTTTATACTGCTGATAGATATATTGTCCAAGTATTTCCTGCCTTTTATAAATCTCGCTGATAAATATATAGGAAAATTGGTTCGGTAGCATCGAAAGTTCCCCAGTTACGAAAAATATCATTGATAGTTCCTCATTTTGTAAAATAGCACCGGAAGTTACATGTCTACTCGGGAATTACCAACGTCTAATATTCTGAACAAAATGCCCCTGCCCTCTTGCTCAGCAGCAACATAACAGCTGAAGTACAGATGAAGTTAATTCACTCTGGGCGTGATTGGTTGGCATCTTTGGGCGCCTTGGGTTATCTATGCAGCATCTTGCCTTTTTGTGTTGTTTGGTAGGCTGGACTCAAAGTAGCCAGGCCCCCACTGTGCAAAAGAGGCCTGATAGCCAGGCCAACTGGGAACGAGCAAATCGGCCGTTTCTGTAGAGCCAGGCCCGGCTTCGTGGGCCGTACGCGGAATGCGCTTTCCCGCCTGTGCAGCCCGGGTGCAGGGTATAAAAGCGGATCACTCGCCTAGTTCACTCCCCGCCGCCGCCTCTGCTCTCTTGCTCTCTTCTCTGCCCGCTGCTCCCTCTGCTCACCGCCGCCTAGGTCAGTAGTTCGTCGCCGGCGAGAGGTCGGAGCTGAGCTCCGGCGTTCACCCGACAACGAAGAACTCCTTCTCCTCTCCTTCTTGTCATTCATCGATGTCTTTCTCCTCTCCCTTTCTTTCCTCCTAACTTGACGCCTTCATTTGCAGGTTCTTGGAGGATTTGTGGGGTCTGGAACTGCTCTTCGCGCTCCGGTTTGTCTACCTTCTCCTCCCCCCCCCCTTTCCTTTCAATAGGCGCGCATGTTCTTGTTCGATAGGCTTGTTTGATGCTTGTCTCGATCCGTCGGTTTTTCATGTACGATAGGGTTGTTCATGTGCGATAGGTACCTTGGATGCCTCTTCACAGCGATTTGTTGCTACGGGTTATAGAGATATAGTTATGGAAACAATGATGGCAACGGCAATAAAGAATACTTGAAGAGCCTTGTATTCTTTGACCATTAATTATAGGATGACGGCGACGAGGACGATGTATCACGTCGCCCTTCACAAGGTGACGATTGTAGACAAATAACAAACGAAACATTATAACGTTTGAAATGCTCCGTTATTTGATGAAAGTCTTTAAAATATTCTATAATATGTTATTCTAGGACTAAATTTTATTTGATTTTTATAAATCTACTAGGTAAATGCCCGTGCGTTGCTACGGGCGTTTGAATCATCACATATTTACAACCAAAATATTTGTCACATCTTTTATCGTGTTGCATTCAATGGCAAATAGATTATGAAATGCACAGTTGTTAAAACTGAATAGAGTTTGGCTGCTCCTATCTGCTAACCCGAAAACCCCATCAAGATCTTTTTAAAAAAAAAGCAGAACCCTGTCGAGGAAACACATATCCAACACAGAACGTACCATAAATCCTGGCAATGTCATGCATTGGTTCTCTAAAGCGTGGAGTGGATCATCTTAAGTCACAAGTGGTGAGGAAACTAAATTCACTTTCAACCCCTAATGAAAAATGTGTGAGCTTCATTTCAGATACGGTTTCATGTAAACCTCTCAAGAAAACACACTGAAAGGTTTCAAATATCAACTATTTACTCAGGAGAGTTGCAACACCCTATAAGCTTCAGTTGAGATACAATGAAGCGTAAATTTGCCTAGGATACACATTGAGACTATAGATACCAACAAAACTAAATGAAAACAACTATATTGTAAATTTGTTCAGAGAACACAGTGAGGTTACACACTTATTCTTTTCGACAGATTGAACATTCTTGGTAAACATGTATAATATGACACGGTGAGAAAACGCTAGCCTTGCTGTGCAGGAGTTCAATGATTTGCCACAGATTTGTTACTCCCCTATCAAAGCATTCAGCTTGAATCTATGAACACATGTTGCTGTTCCCGTACCATTATGCATGTCTTTCTCCGAAATGCTCCTATAATCGAACCTTCAAGTCACACTTTGCTGGGTCAAGCAAACATGGAAAAGGCCGAATCAATTAATGCATGGCACTAATAACACAAATCAAAGACAAAACATATATATTTTTTTATCGTTTTTGTGAGGCAACAAAGCTCCTAGATTGAGTAGACTACATATCCCAATTAGTGAAGCTCCTGCCTGTCCTGGCGTAGATTAGAAAAAGACAGAAACCCAGAGAGCTTCAGAGAAGAAATTTAAGGAGAACTGTACGCTATTAATACAGATTTATAACTCTAATCCACAGGCAAAACTGTTTCAAAATATTTTGAAATCATGCATCCATAATATTCAGCATGTCCGCATCGCGATGAAGTGATGAACTCATCAGTTGTCCATGCTGATTCCCCTAAGAAATTTGGATGAATTATTAAAAAAATTAATTCAATGGATTGCTAACAACTAATTAGCACCGAATAGCCTACAACCCATTTGCACAGCTTCAGCTAGAAGTCACCAGCTGAGATGTCTACTACATAGAAAAAACATGAATATCTCATTGTATCCGTGTAAATCAAATTAACTATGATGAATAGCGAAGATGTCTGAAGAGTTCAGCAAAATCATCTTGTATACTGTGATGGAAAATTAAATAAGTCGTTGCACTTCCCAAAACCAGTAAGAAATCAGATGTAACAAAGCAAAACATATAAAATGAAGTTGCAATATAGAGTGTCCACTTGGATGTTACAAACCAAAAGAAATATTTATGCTCTTATTAAAGAGATTTTAAATCATTATTCGGTTAGCATGATTCTTCAAGTTTTAGTTTCTGATAACTTTCCAATAATACTACGTGCAACTGCCTAATCCAGCCTGACATGCACAAACATCATAAACTTATGCAGCCATATAAGTCAACTAAGGCCTGCAAAATTATGGCAAACATGTTAAGATGGAGCACGAGCAGACACAAACCAATCATGGTACCACAAGTATAGAAGACCTCACTACTGAGGACCCACAGGTAAGTAAAAAGGACACTCCATGCAGAATGAAAAGATAGGAGAGAACAGAAAGGCCCAAAGAGAAGAGCAGCAGGTGCAACATGTGTTGTACATGGTTCTTGCAGCTTGATGTATACAGCCCTGGACTCCTGGTAGTGATAAGTTAATCTGCAGGGAGAACCAAGAAATAAGTAGATGGTTCTGACCAAGATGAACCACCTGAAAAGAATTCACTCATTTGTTTCAGTTTCATATTTTGCAAATTAGACCATCAGGAAAAGAACAAGACAGTTGAAGATTCGATCAAAATAATTTGTTCTCAAGATGAACAAAAAGAGGTACCTCCTCAATGCCAGAATTTGCAAAGAGGGTTCAAAAAAGAACATCAGTTTCACATGAGGCTCAATCAAAATTTGTTTTTATTCCACAGCAGGTCGATCTGAGCATGACCATTGAAAAACTCTTTCACTCACAAGTCACAAGCTAAATTACAGTTACCTAATAAAATGGTAAAAGCTATTTTTCATGTTAAAAGTACTTTACGACAGTATAGATCTTGGATGCAGAGAGCCGTGCAACTTTGTGCGATTCAGCACTGGCAACAACTGGAAACAAAAGCTTTGACAGGTCTGTGTAGGAAGATATCCATGAAGGCAACAGAAACTGATTTCGTAGAAGTTTTGCAAACAGCAAGAGGTAGATTGGTTAAACTGCTGGTAGAAAAAACGGATGCGTACCTAAAGCTCCAGTGGTTTTTTCTTGCTGAGGCTATCCACGGACTTGCCCCTATCGCCGGAGGCTGCAGTGACCTCGACAAACAGCGACTGCAGGTCGAGAGGGCGGTGGCCGCGTTTGCGTTATTGCTCCGCGTCAGGTCCTGGCGGATCAAATCTGCTGGGCAGTACGGAGTCAGTGGTTGATAACGGCAAGCAAGTGGAAGGAGATTGGACGAACCTTGAGTGCGGCGCGCATGGGTCTCCTCCTCAGCTGGCGGTTACCCTCCTCATTGGTTGGTGGTGACGGAGATCATCGGCTCCTTGATGCGGCGTGATGGCGACGGTGTGGCACGCCGGCTTCGGCGACCTGATTAGCGCGGAGGAGGCAAAAGATCGACGGCGGCGCTGGGCATTGTGCGAAGGAAGCGCGCTGGAGAGCCCCAGGGAGGGGATCACGATCGAGGAGTCGTGGGTGTGGCTTTCGGATCGCAGGCGCAAGCGTGCGCGTCGCAGGTTCGTGGGACTTTTAATCGCACAGAGATTGCATGGTTCGCGGGGAGTTGGCGGCGTCGTGGAAGCGGAATTTGCGGATCGCGGTGCGGTGGGTTTTGAATCAACGGAGCGCAATACGTGTTTTCCGGGGGCAGAATAAGCTGGGGCAGACGACCACTTCGGAATTCATGAGTTGTAGAGATAACATTAAAGAAGCTGTTCTGCTATACCAGCATTTGAAATAATAATCAGATTCCAAAAATTCTATTCCAGCAATAATAAGCAAGCAATAACATTACATTTTTGCCATATGTACAACCACGAAACTTATTTTCCACGTAGATATCTCTTACCTTGCTAAATAAAAAAACACCATCAAGCTCTAAACTAACTTTGGGCACTCCACATTACATATGCAGGGGCGGAGACCGCGGGGGGGGGGGGGGGGGGGGGGGGGGGGGGGGGAGCCCCTCTTATTAGGTGCTAATTACCATACTTAAGCACTAATTGGCCCCCCTTATGAATCTTTTTTTGCAGCTAGGCCCCCCAAATCCTGGCTCCGCCCCTGTACATATGCATTTGGCTTTGACACCCTACGATCGTATTGTATTTGTACTGATTTTTCTTGGCATATGCGCATTTCCATGTGCACTTAGACGGTTAGATGACACGTCCGCCGCCCCTCATCATGACGCCGAAGTTGCAGCTATGGAGGTCCTGGGAACGGCCGTGTTCAAATTTCGCTGAGGCCAGGCCAACGATGAAAGTGTGACAGTGCACGGGAATGTCCCGTTTAGGAATCAGATGTCGACGAGCACCAAATGGGTATTGGGCGTGGTTTTTTTTTTTGAAGATCAACGGGGGGGGATTATGATCCCCACCTGATTCCTACTTATTATGATTATGATCACTACTGGTACTACTTATTATAGTAATGAACTTAAACAAGATCATTTTGTATCCTAATATTAAAACAACAGTACATATGAGTATTGCTAACTAAAACAAGGCCGAATTAAACCAAAATCAGCGGACATGGGCTTGGACTGACATCGTTCAAGTCAGGGATATCCTTCTTGATGTTTGACGTCCCCGGCTTCTCCGCCATGGATGCTTGCTTGAGTGGGGAATGCCTCTCGTTTGCTTTGTCGCACTAGTAGAAAGGACCGTTTGGGGTGCGTTTGGTTGGAGGGCGAAGTTGGATGGAACATGGCGGCCCATATTTTTTGGGATGAAGTCATCCACTCTACATGTTTGGTAGAATGGATGAGACGGCCAAGTTTTTTGTTTGGTTGGATGGATGAGGGTGGACAAGATTAAAATAATTAATTAAATTATATTTTTTTTATTTTAATTTTTAGTGGCTAATTATACACTAATTAGTTATCAGCCACAATTTATTGTCAAATAATAATATTTTGGTCTTAATTATTAATTTAAAATGGCTAATAATTACTAATTATACTCTAAAGGGCATATTAAATAAATCCATAATATTGATACATATTAATTATGTCATCCTAAATATTAATTAATTATAAAATAGACTAATCATCGCTAATCACTTTGCTAATAGTCAAGATTAGCAAAGATGGATGACTCCACCTCACCAATTTGGAGGGATGGACTCATCCAGCATATGGAGAGAATATTCCCTAACTTGGCCGCCCCATCCACCCTCGCCCGTGAGACAAATGCTTCAAAAAACTGGCCGCCATCTCCCATCCAACTTCATCCACTCAACCAAACACACCCTTGCAGAATTGTAGCGGTGGGACTCCCAGGAGTAAAGGCCCAGTCCCAGCAGTTTTTTATTTGTTTCCTGGGACCTTGCGCTCGTTTTGTCCCGGTTACTTGCGCCTGTCCCGGTTTCCTGGGGCTAGCATTTGATGGGTCCATGATGTCAGCGAAATATTAAACTCTTGGTAGTAGTGAAATATAACAAATCGCGGGGTGAAAAGCTTAGATGAATTGTTTTCCCAGTCATATTGACTGCTTGTAGGTCCAGAGCATGGTGGGTCCATTTGACGTGGGCCTCATATTTGTGTGTTTTTGTTAAAAACAACATAATCCAAAGTGTCAAAAATTACTGTCTTTTCTCACCACATATCCCAAGCATTCATCAAAATAAACCATATCATCTATTCAGATTTCACTGAGAAACATCTAACTCACCATGAAAACTAGTATTTAAATATTTTTCGTCTGCACCCAATTTATGACCCATTTTCCTGTTTCTCATACAGCACTTCATCCACGTTCTCTTCGACATACATGGCTGAACATCACGGGTCCAACAACGGCAGCATGGTGAATGGCAAGGAGGTCGTCCAGGAAGTGGCAAAAGAGGACGCCGATGTAAGTATCAAGTAATGATCCTTTGATTGCAGTTCCTCCAAAATAGATGTTATTGCTTAGTATTCTTCTTTGATTTTTGAAAGGAACAATTCGGCCGCATGATGGAGCCGTTCGCCGACATGATGCAGGGGGATGCAGAAGTTGATGCCGCAGAAGTAGTAGTTGGGGCAGGTAATCCACGCATGCAAGCACCTGTAGATGTAGCAGACAATCCAGCCGCTGAAGCTCCTGCAGATGGAGCAGGAAATCCAGGCGCACAAGTGGATGGAGCAGCACCATTTCAAGAGCATTTCGTTTGGCCGAACCCTCCTGGATTTGGCCCCCCAAGATCTGCGGTTAGGGACCACTAATCCCTATTCTGCTATTACTTGATTCTCGTCTTTTTCTATCCATATTTGTGTTCTTGGTGAACAAACTTCTCTATGATTACACTTGTTTTCAACACATTTGAGTTAGTTTCTCTGGCAAATAAGGGCAGGATGTTTCTTTAATTGCTTTTGTTGAGTTCATATTAACTTGGTAAACTGCTCATGTGTTGACACCAGAATTTGTTTCTTAATGGATATGCCAAATTCTGGTGTCAACATCATGACAACTGATTTGTGATCGGTGAAAATAAATTACTGAATATTTTTGTCTCCACACTGTATTATTCTAATTCCATTCGTTTTGCTTCCATGGTCAGTTTTTAAGTCGTCCTTACCAATAATTTGCCTCTAGTACAGACTTATTGTGTTGTTTTGTTGAGTAGATTTAGTTTTATTAATGATCCTGGGTTACATTGTTCATCAAGTCTGTTTTCTTAAATTTATAATATTGTTTTTACATAATACAAAAAAAGCAAATGTTTGTTTTGTTTGCTCTAAATGAAACCATTTATTGTAGTGGGAGGAGCAGGCTCTGAAAGAGATACCACTGCTTCCTGTTATCCAACCTCCTCCGTATACTTTTATTAGAATATTCCAGGCACCAATCGCTAGAGACCAGGTAAGTATACCGCTCTACATTTTTTTTTAGAAAAAACCTTGTTTCAGTAGTTTATTTATATCAACATTTTGACATGATAATAAATTTATTTCCCGTAGATACTGCCTCGATCAATATCTGCTATGCTGCGCCCCTACAATGGTCAGTTCATAGGAATCAGAGTACGTTCTGGCACAATCTACATGGTGAAGGTTGTGGAGGAAGATGGGCAGATAGTTTTGAGCGAGGGCTGGTCTATGCTTGCCGTATGTGAGGGTCTGCGGCACAACCAGGTTGGCTTCTTCAGGTGGATATACGACCGGCACTTAAGACCTAATAGTGTACTTCAACGATGGAGTTGAACGGCCACCTGTTGTTGAACCTTACTACAGTGAGGATGGAGGTGAGTTTACTTTGTGATATTATTATCTTGCTTAACACATTGTTAAGAAATTCTGCATCGACTAAGTATATGTTTCGTTGCAGAGGAGATTCCTTGGGACACTGTCGCTCACATTGAAGCTAAGAATGTGTTGCTTACTCCAGAGATCAAGAGCAGGGTGACCAATTTGTGGCTCTCTTCAGTTGACAGGTTCACTATATACACTGCAAAAATGACGAGCGCGCAGATTACTAAACGCAGATTTGTAAGAACCCCACTTTAATTACCGCCAATTACCTTCATTTTTTATGTACCAAAACTGCTACATCTAATTTCTTTATATTTTGTATGCAGTACTTCAGCCGTAAGTTCTCCAGCAAGCTGCCAGACGAAGACATCGAGATTCGCATGAAGTTCAAAGGTAGCGACCACACCACCGTCGCTCCACTCAGAAAGATCAGGGGTATCTCGTACATCATTGAGGGAAAATGGGGTGATTTTGCTCAAGAACACGAGATATCTGCCGGCAGCACCTGCATTTTCAGGTTCAACTTCACTGGTGGCCAGGCATCCCTCTGTGTGTTCATGGTTTGATTTGCGTCAAGCAAACAGTTGATGTGTCTCCATGAAGGAAATTTACTGCATTGTGTAACCCTGTTGGACTTCTAGTAACTCGCTATGAAAAGCTTTCATAGCAATTATTATTGTGTAAGGACTATCTTTTCACTTATGTTAGAGCCGAAATGTTCTTGGGTACATTTTGTTGCTATATTGGCGTGCAAAATATTCTCCTCTAGCACGCGCAGACTAAACCTTGTTGGATCTTAAAACTCAGTAACATGGGCAAACGATCAAGCCAACCGCCGTTTGATGTGCCTTTACTGCATGTACTCCTGTCTCGAATATTGGAGCGCTATGCGTGTAGCCTGAGGTCGAAGCCATCGTCTTCATCGCGTTGTTCCATTGTCAGATATCTTTCGTTGGTCCATGCCAGAGCTATCTGGCTTTCGCGTTCGTCGGCGTGCCATATGATTAGATTCGAGACAGGAAGGCAGATATCACTAGCTTGCAAAACTGTTGGTCCATGGCAGAGCTATCTTGGCGATTGCTAGTACTGACAATGATCTCTGCTGAGTTCGTACAGTAGGTATACTACCACACGTGAGGCTTGGGGGGGGGTCACATGTTGGTCCAGTGTGTATTCTTAAACAGTACCGGCAGAGCTTCGAGCCATCGATGGCTACCGGCAGGAACTCCCGGGCG
>LAPY01000214.1:130146-149052 GCA_000970635.1 Eragrostis tef
CATCAGTGGCGGTCGACATCTCGTGAGGGCATTTAGAGTCCGTCCATAATGCTTAGCTTGGTTTACAGAGACGTACAGCAACTTATATAGTACTCCTGCTGCTTTTATTTCGAGATTCGCCACTATTAAAAGCTTATGTATACCACCTCATCCGTCGACATGAAAACAAGATGGAAAATAGCCCATGCATTTGTTCACGATGGCCTCGCTTCCTGCATTCGATCGAGCTTGTGCACGCACATGAACACGAGATCGTCCAAGCTAGACCATAGCTGCCCTGCATGTACTTGCGCTGAATTGCACGGTCATCACCGTCGCCATGCGCCAGGCCCCACCCGTTCCATCACGTTCCCGCGGCGCAGAAGTAACACGCATGGCATGGCAGGAGCTAGTGTGCTCACCGAACCGGAGCCAGCAGCGAGAGCACAGCGAAGCGGAGCGTCGTGGTTCAGGGAGCCGGCCGGGATGAACGACCACACGCACCTCCACACTTTGTGCTCGCCAATGCATGCACCTTCTGGTTCAGCATCCTTCCTCTCGCGCGCCACATCAGGCCGTCCGATTTGGCCTATGCGTGAACTGGACCTCATGGCTTGTGTTCGCTGATTCTTGTCGACCGATCGAACGCCAGGCGAGCCGTGTGCCTTGCAAACTTATTTACTGAACTAGCAAAAAGCCCGTGCGTTGCAACGGGTGAGGTGTGTTGCCACGTGAGCCAATGCGCAACTACATATTAAAAATAAATCAAATAGATAGAATCAAGTAACGAATTTAGTAAATATATTCTAGGCCTATACGGTACAATATGAACAAAAATGCATCCAAGAGATTAGGGTTTATAATGACGGCTATCAAAATAATATTTTGTTAATTGAGAGTGCATCAAGTAGTGGTAAAAAAATTTATAAAAAGTCGTAAAGCTAGTTTTTTGATTAAAGATTCTTTTATCATTCAGTATTCACGTTGGAATAGTAGTGGGTCATTTTGTAATAACAGCATGCACAATGTTTATGGTTTATAGTGCAAAAACAGTGGGTCAAATAACCATATATGAAAATACAAGGAGCTTAATTGCAAAACTATATACTACTGCAGCTGAAACGTAAAATTCGACTACTACATGGGCTTTACTGCAAACATTTGGTTTTTTTCTCAATATTTTTTTATTGATAAAGCTCAGAATTATCCCACCGAAAAAAATAAAATCAAACATTCTGCTTGTAGTAGGAATCGAACCCGGAACTCCTAGCTGCGAGGAAGAACTCTTACCGCAGGACCAAACTTTGGTTCGTGAAAACAATAAATTCAATTGGTATAACACAACTAAAAACGAACTCGGACATTTAAAATTTGAAAGATTTCGACCCGGATTCGAACGGCAGGACGAAAACGAAAAATCAGTTGGACGACCTCTTTCAGCCTTTTTAAGTAGTAGAGAAGAGATAAGTACATGAAGAAACCTAAATGATTGGTGCCCTAATAAATATCTGATTATTTTTCAAATATTACAACTCTTCAAACCGACAATGCCACAAACAAAAAATTACTAGTTTTTTTCTAATAAATTAACATATAAAATAATTGGGTGCCTACCAAGGCTATATCCAAAACTTTTAAAAAGCATAGTCGTTGCATCTTTAGCAATGTCTAGATAATAATATCTTTGATCTAGAATAATCAACTAAAACCATGTTATTTATTAGGTAACATATGCAAATTTGTGCTATAGATTATTTAGCTAGTGACATGTAGTAATTGTTGCATGCTCACTCCAGAACATTAATTTAAACATGCTCCTCAAATTACACAAGAATGTAACACCATTAGTGCCAAAGTATAAACAGAGCGGTCCACCAATGATAATCGTTCTAGCATGCATTTCCCATATTATTCAACCTCCAGGTATCCAATAGACATTACCAAAAAAGTAACACCACCAAATTGGCATGCTACGCCATCTTGTACATATTCAAGGTCATAGGCTTGCATTCCTGCCTCCAAAAGTTTCAATCTCAGCAATTTTAAGTATAGTCACTTATACAAACCGATAAAGTTAATATTATTTTAGAAGAACATTTGAGGAATGCAATGTATAGTTAAGTATTTATGTAATTTAACCAATGACTAAAGTCCGAACAAATCACCACCATGCCTGCGATAATGATGGATTGTAAACCAACGCAGAAACTACACGTATTAGAAAAATAAGAGACCTACTCTAAAAGTTAGAAAGAACAAATCACCACCATGCCTGCGATAATGACAGTTAGAGGATGATAGCTTTGCATTCCCGTCAAACTGGTTGCAAGGATTAATTGAATGATATATTTCTAGATATATAGGTGAACCAGTCATTCATGAGAAGAACAAACATTACTCACCATGACTACTGAAATGAAAAGAATTAAACAGTGTGATGAAGCCGGCTCAGTGGTCTGACATGTGGTGGCAGACCCGGTGTGCGAACTGAGGAGAGAGGCACATTGGAATCAAGCTACCAAAATCGAACACAACAAAGCAAGTAAGAACAAGAACTCAAGGCCACAACCTCACCAAAAAAACAAGAAATTCTTAATCCAACGCTTCTCTGGCAACAGTGCTAGAAATGCTTGTTGGTGATTCTTATGCTTAATAAAATATTCCTATTCCACAAGCACACGATTCACCATTGTAGCACTCTATCATGAAGTATTCCTGGGTTATAAAATTTATAATTTTCACAGGAAAGCAAGTAAAGAATTTCATAAATGAACTATCTAATTCAGCCACACTAATCACGTCAAACGATAAGGGTTTGATAAATGGCACTCACGAAGTAAATCCAAATAAAAGATATTAGCAATTAAACTGGGAGAGCAACGAGCGATTTCTGAAATATATCCATCCTAAGTATTTTATATTCAGCACCCTAATAGTCTATAAAATCCTACTTGAGATCATACAACAATTCCATTCCTATATATCTGGGCACATGCATTTCTAGCTGCTAACCCAAGAATTAGGTTCAACTACTAAGGAGGATACGTGCTCTTGAGAACCCTGCCTATCCGACCTTGAACGTGGTGGATTGCAAAAGGCCTAATACATCTGTGACACGTGGGGCTACCATCTTCCATAAAGCCGGGTGCACTCTCACGCCTAACATGATTCTTTGAACCATACAAACAATGATCCTAGATAATCTATCCCTAGCTAACAAGATAGACCAAACATGTGTAATAAATCTAAATGAATCGTGTAGGCATCCACCAGCAATCAATCCACTCATATCTATCACACAGAGACGTGGAACTAATACACAAACTTTATTAAGGTAATTACTCAAAGAAATAATGTCGACCAAAGGTAATTCTGAATTTAATAGATAGGGAAAGATATTCATAATAATAATAATAGTAATAATTCTTACAAAAGATGAAATAAAGATACAAGAGAGGACCAAGTTTGCCACAGTCTTCGCTCTGGATGTTCCTTATTGATCCCTGAAGTCGTTTCCGATGTCGGTTCGCTCCTGGAGGCGGCAGAACTGGAGTGAGGACCAAGTTTAGGCCCCCTCAGTTCATCTTCTAGAAGGTCTGCGGTATTTCCAGCTTGGGTTATACTATTATTCGTGTTTGGGTTTCTTTCAGTCCACTGGAACAGTCCTGCAGGCTTTGGGCACAGGATAAGGTCGGCCCATTTTCTCCATATTTACTCTTGCACTCATAAGTAATCCAAAACTTGTGGAATTGCATTAGTGAAAAAATTAATACTGAGTATTGGTAATTTACTCTTATTTACCAATATGTGGACGGTACTTTAATGGTTTAAACACCGTCAACAGGGCGCACGCGAGCCGGCGGCCTTAGCTCATCTCGGGGAAAGCGTTAATATTACATTGTCCACATAAAGTTTTCAATGTTTTTGTAGAACGAAAAAACAAAAAGAAACTAATTTTTGCTATGATCACTTTGCATATTTGCTCTCTCCGTTTTTTTTTATATGACGCTCGTTAGCTCAAATATGTGCTAACATGCGTCATATAAAAATGAGCAGAGGGAGTACTATTTACTTTGCATAATATTGGCGATGGTGTAACTTCTTCTACAATTGGTTTTGAACTACCATGAACAACATAATCCTCATTATAGACAATTGATCCCACCTAAGGTTGGGGGCTTGAACCAGAGAGATGAGGAGGCATATGTATTGAGTTACATGCACCTATCAACTCATCCAAAAGGCTAAGCTGACTGGAAAAGAAGAAAATTTACTTATACTATAACAATATGGATAATGGATTTTTCTATGTATTTGATATCCTTGTCATTGCATCTTTTAAAAAACTGGTCCATTGTAATAACTGAAGCATTGTTTTTTAATATTGCGAGGGAACTGAAGCATTGTTAATAAGCATTTGTCAGGGCAAAACCAACCCTGAACTGTTTCAGGGCTATTTTCAACATTTTCGTTATCGAGGAGTCTTGTGTATGTGACTACATGGTTCAAAAAGTTTGGACATTGGTTGTTGAAAGGTGTGAAATGGACCTGAAGTTAAAGAAACGAAGAGCCTTCTCATGGAGGCGCATTTGAAGATATGTGCACATCATTGGAGTTCCACCACTTGGCGATGCTTTCAGTCCTCTCATCGCTCGTACTGCTGGTCTGACAAGTGACAAGCATGGAGTCAAGAGGGCAACGGTTAATGATAATCGACCAGTCCCGGAAATTAAAGCACTCGACAAACAGTTGGAACATGTTCGGCAGCTTTGATGTCTGAGGACGTCTGAACGTTTCAGACAAACGGTCCAAAACGGTATAGCATGCAGCCACGGCTTTCTACGCCGTTACTGTATCTGTATATAGTTGGGCACATGCGGCAACGACAAATGCAGTCTGTGCTGTTGGAGTAGGGAGCCGATCGACAGCTTGAGCAGAGCATGTTGTTCCGGCTAGTTACGGCCTGTTCGTTTTTTAAGCTAGATTTTAACCATTTAGAATATTGTTATGTAGTAGTACTAATTAAAATCTAATTACAAAACTAATGACAGAACCCTGTGCTAATTAGCGAGACGAATCTAATGAGGGTAATTATGCCGTAATTAAGCAATAATTAGAAGATGGTTACTGTTGCATCACTGTAGCGAAACATAGCTTAATTAGGCTCGTTAGATTCGTCTCGAAAATTAGCCCCTATTTGTAAAAAGGTTTTGTAATTAGACTTTATTTAATATTTTTAAATGGTAATATTCTCCTCTTGACTAAAATTTTAGCAATTTTAGTTAGGTGAAACAAACACCCCCATTCATTCAAGGCAGGACAGATCACCGTGCCTTCCTGCACGCGACGCGAGCTCCAACATTCCGTACACGGACCGATGGACACGTTCAACGCGGCGAGGTTGTCCAAGAGCTGGTAGCTAGGCATCTGGCAGCGCCTGCGCCCTCCGTGACTGCCGCGTGCGCTGAAAGCCTGAAACGACCGTCGTCGGCGGTGTGCCAGGCCCAACACGTCCATCTCATTCACGCGGCATCAGAACTCCAGAAGTGACGCTTGGCAATTTGGCATGGCAGGAGTGCACGCCGAGCAGCCGGAGGGAGCAAGAGGGCACGGTTGATCGGAGCAGCGCGTTTTGCGGCCGGGCAAACGACGAACGCGTGGTCCAGGGAACAGGAGCCTGCGTGAAGCGCTCCGTGGGAGCCCGCCGCGCTTGGCAACTGCAGGCACGAAGAGAGAGGAAGCCCACCGTCTTCTTCCTCAGAGCACAGCTCAGTGCAAAATAAGTAATCTGCAGATCAACTATTTAAACAAGAAAGTTACAAAAAAAAATTGCGATGAAAAAGCGGGAGCTTTATTCGTTAAGTGACACCATCACAACTCAAAAGAGCACCAGACTCTACACTAATCAATGACTCGTCACACTCTGGAAAATTAACAAAAGACACTTTGCTACTACTAGACTTGATTGCCCATTGAGCAACCTTGTTCTTCTCCTGCCAAATCTTACAGACTTCGAAGGCACTGACTGCCTCATCTCCGACTGGATATCACAGATGATAGGAGAGATTATCGACCTGTCCGACGTCTTCATGTTGACCTTCTCCACCACCGCCAAGCACCCTCTAGGCAAGCTGCCACCTCTGCTTCCTTTGCATCCTGACAATGGAACTTGAAGCAGTACTTGGATGAACATCCATTTCCTTTGAAACTTGAATGATTATTTTTTTACTCCGATATTTGCATGAAAATATACTGCTAGATAGGAGAGTATAATCGGAACAATTGGCCACACACTGCATAAAGGCTAGGGGCGCCATCATCTGAGCCGCGGGCACTAGTCCGTGGCAAGGTTTACATGGGACACGGTGGCTCGACTGCAACAACCTTCTGCGTGCCTTCTGAGGTGAGAGGTACCGTTCTTGGAAGGAGCTTTCAGCACCTTGTGGCAGTGGAGGCATATTGCATAGACTAACTTACAAGGGCTATCTTTCTTTTTTGACCCTGCCTCGTTGGGTACTCCGTCATATACCTTGGCAAAGTGTTGCCAAACGTCTGGCACACCTCTTGACTAAAATTTTAGCAATTTTAGTTAGGTGAAACAAACACCCCCATTCATTCAAGGCAGGACAGATCACCGTGCCTTCCTGCACGCGACGCGAGCTCCAACATTCCGTACACGGACCGATGGACACGTTCAACGCGGCGAGGTTGTCCAAGAGCTGGTAGCTAGGCATCTGGCAGCGCCTGCGCCCTCCGTGACTGCCGCGTGCGCTGAAAGCCTGAAACGACCGTCGTCGGCGGTGTGCCAGGCCCAACACGTCCATCTCATTCACGCGGCATCAGAACTCCAGAAGTGACGCTTGGCAATTTGGCATGGCAGGAGTGCACGCCGAGCAGCCGGAGGGAGCAAGAGGGCACGGTTGATCGGAGCAGCGCGTTTTGCGGCCGGGCAAACGACGAACGCGTGGTCCAGGGAACAGGAGCCTGCGTGAAGCGCTCCGTGGGAGCCCGCCGCGCTTGGCAACTGCAGGCACGAAGAGAGAGGAAGCCCACCGTCTTCTTCCTCAGAGCACAGCTCAGTGCAAAATAAGTAATCTGCAGATCAACTATTTAAACAAGAAAGTTACAAAAAAAAATTGCGATGAAAAAGCGGGAGCTTTATTCGTTAAGTGACACCATCACAACTCAAAAGAGCACCAGACTCTACACTAATCAATGACTCGTCACACTCTGGAAAATTAACAAAAGACACTTTGCTACTACTAGACTTGATTGCCCATTGAGCAACCTTGTTCTTCTCCTGCCAAATCTTACAGACTTCGAAGGCACTGACTGCCTCATCTCCGACTGGATATCACAGATGATAGGAGAGATTATCGACCTGTCCGACGTCTTCATGTTGACCTTCTCCACCACCGCCAAGCACCCTCTAGGCAAGCTGCCACCTCTGCTTCCTTTGCATCCTGACAATGGAACTTGAAGCAGTACTTGGATGAACATCCATTTCCTTTGAAACTTGAATGATTATTTTTTTACTCCGATATTTGCATGAAAATATACTGCTAGATAGGAGAGTATAATCGGAACAATTGGCCACACACTGCATAAAGGCTAGGGGCGCCATCATCTGAGCCGCGGGCACTAGTCCGTGGCAAGGTTTACATGGGACACGGTGGCTCGACTGCAACAACCTTCTGCGTGCCTTCTGAGGTGAGAGGTACCGTTCTTGGAAGGAGCTTTCAGCACCTTGTGGCAGTGGAGGCATATTGCATAGACTAACTTACAAGGGCTATCTTTCTTTTTTGACCCTGCCTCGTTGGGTACTCCGTCATATACCTTGGCAAAGTGTTGCCAAACGTCTGGCACACCAGTGCAAACCTTGGGGTCCTCGGTTCTGGCCCGCTTCCCAGATTGTGCTTTTAAGCAGTCAGTGTGGACAACGATGTCGTCCCCCCTTTTTTGCGAGGGCACGATGTCGTCCCTGCGGTTTATCTCAGCCCCAGGCTCCCTGCTGTTTAGCTCAGCCGCAGGTTCACCTAAAGTGGGCGAAAAGAAAATGTGTTAGGGTACTTGAAATTTGATGATCATACAAAAATAAGTGACACTATAGGATTCAAATTCATTCTATAACGAGTGTCATTCTCTCGCTTCTTAACACAACTCTATCTCTTAACGCCTCTATCTCTCGTTTCATGTATACTATCTATTTTTGTATGAAGGGGTAAAAAAAGTGGCATATCAAATCGGAAGAAATTAAGGTAGAAGGAGTACAAATTTCTCTCTCCACCTCGTTTTCTCTATATTAATTTCGGACTGATGAGAGTATTCGTGGATGAAGAGAATCGACATTGCCCTTCTTCTTGCAACAGAGGATTCGTTCTCAACGCCGAAAGGTAGTATTCATTTGTATGTCAGGTATGAAATCAGATACAACGTACCATCATTCGCCGTAGCCCTCGAAGTGTAGGAGACCTCTTTTTTGTCTTTTTTGAATACCTTGCGAAATACTGCCATCCTGGACTATAGGGTTGAAAAATCATCTACATTAATGGTTATCAAATTCGAAATCGCAACAAAGGTAATACGTGCTCCTACGACTACCTCGCCTGCTGGAGGAGGATACTTGCAGAAATTTATTTGGAATATAATGGGGAGTAATCCTTACGATGAAACTTGGTATTGAACGAGCTTCGGAAGTACGACCCGCCAGCAAACATTTAAGCGCCGTGTACTCGTGCATGAGCCATTCCGTCCTGGAGCCGTTGTCATTGTAGAACTCCAGAGTCTTCTTAAACCCTATGTACGTAAAAGCAGCCACGTTCCACAAAGCCCTATGCTCATTTTCTTTCTCCTTCCAGTACCCATGCCTTGTCTTCCTATCAGAGCTCCCCTTGGCTATATAACACCGCTGGTCCTTTGGGTCTTGCTGGGCAAGGTCGGCGTTGACGCTTTGCAGGTCGACCTTCCCCTCTTGCTTCTCGAGGTGGTCGCACGCTGCGTTGAGGCGGTTGATGATGATCTCCGGATCGGTGGCGGTGGAAGGGTCCATGTATCCTACAAATAACGGGCTGTTGACCTTGAGAGAATCCATCTCCGGCTGCAGGGTGACGCCGGCGTTGACCTCCAGCAAGGGGAACCTGGGCTGATCTTCATCCAAAAGCGAGATCTCCATAGTGATGGAAGGGTCGGTGTCCTCTGGGAGGTTCAGAGCTGGCTCGCTGGCCGCGGCAGTGTTGCTGTCCAGCTCCGGGAGTTCATCCATCATGTACTGATCGGTTTCGAAGATTGGTGGGGAGTACATCAGGAAGTCCTGGTAGTCGGTGAGGGAGAAATCGGTGGCTTCGAGATCCATGGATTGATTGGGGTTGTTCACGAGCGGAAGTTCTTGGGTGAAGAGCGGAAACTTGGGAATGAATGGGTGGTTGTTTTTGCTTGACTGTGCGGACTTCGACTCGATAAGGGAGCAGCTTAGAGCAATGTGGTGCTAAAGTGGTTAATAGGGAGTAAAATAATCGCTATTGACTGCCTGATATATTGTGCAACTAGTCTATAAGCAGTCAATAGCAAAAGTTATCTATATGCTTATGGACTACCTATAGTGAATAAAAAATATTATATCACTCACATCTCTCTCTTACACTATAGACTGGTTTTTAGTTCATACATTGTGAACCAGTCTATAACTATAGACTACCTGCTATGGGACCCACTCATATGGACTGCTTTTGCATGCAACATTGGTGTTGCCCTTATATGGGTGGCTCGGGCTGTTGGGGGGCTATGCGTATCTTCCGGGTCAACCTAGTGAACCTTCCGTGTTCCTTCCCTCTGTTTCTGTTGCCTCTCTTTTGCGTGCTATTTTGATGGCCCCCGCGCGCGCCACGTAAGTACCTAACGTCACTCCGTATTTGCCATCTTCCACACTCGCGGGTACCGGGCGCCATGGTGGCCCGCATCTTGACGCGCCGGGCACCAGCGGCCCGACCGGGCATGCTGGCCAGCCCGTGGTCACAATCGTAAAAGTCAGCAATGTGTACTGTATAGGCTAAAAAAAAAAGCAATACTGTAGTCTCAAGTTGTAGCACAACTGTCACTTCTCTCGACTCCTTTTTTCCTCTGTCTATCTAGCTATACCTAATTGCTTGTACTCCCTCCATACCACGATTAGAGGGCAGTGGCGGATCCAGACAAAAATTATAGAGGGAGGGGGGGGGGGGGGGGGACCCAAAAAAGCAAATGAATCGAAGGCTAGTTGCGTGCTACTACAAATATTGGTTTGCTAATTTACGTGCCTAGTTAAGCTTAGCCTGTGCTCTACATGTGTATTACACGAGTCTACATGAGGATGAATTGTTCATCAACATTTAGCAAGCAGTTCTAAGCATAACATGATTATCATAAATTCTTGACCCTGCTCTATATTTCAAAATCACTACTACAGAGCAATGAAGCCTTCCAGACATAAGTGATTACTAAATGTAAAACAATTTCTAGTTTCTTAAGTCACCATAGATGGTATCTATTTTAGGGAGCGGCAAACCAATTAGCCAATCCTGACTTCCAATTGATAAAATCTAGGAACGCGGGCTAGATAATTTTTGCGACAGGAATTATGCCAAAATCTAGCGGAGGCTTCAGAAGAAGATGGAGGATCTTAATTGACTACCTGCAAAATTTCAATTTAACATCGATAGCACGAGCAGCTGGGACTTGGAGATTGGGCAAAAGGCAAGATCGAAGAGACCTTGAGGAGGCTGGCGGCTGCTGCAGCCAAGAAGCGCCCTTGCTAGCTGCAGCTCCGCCGGAGATCGAGAGCGGGCCCTGCAGCTCCGCCGGAGCATCCTCCTTGGCGCAAGCAGAGGAGCGATAGGGCCCGCAGCTAGCACCGTCAGCGGCCATAGCGAGCAGGCCGGAGTATCCTCACCGACGCAAGCAAAGGAAGCCTTGATAGTTTGGGCTGCTCTAACTGGGCCTCTGGACACAATTTCATGGGCTTTGATTGAGTAGTTGGAGGACGGCCCAGCTGACGAATTTTGGCCCGTTTCGTGTCGTCTTCAACCTCTAGCTGAGGCCAGCGCCCTCGATCTCTCTTCACTGGCGACAAAAATGGAGGGGGGGCTCAAGGGGGGGCTCCACTGTCCGCCGGCGAGTAGGGGGGGCTTGAGACCCCCCTGCGTTTTCCCAATAGAAGGCGTCGTGGGTTTGTTGGTTGTTTTGTTTCCGTTTCTACCCCTATGCAGTTATGTCGCCCCCGCACGCTTCTTTGGCTTCCGTGGCGGCAATTAAATCGAGCGCTTCGATCAACTCACAGCCAACGCGCGTGCATGCGAAAAAAGTGACTGCGTAGTCACGATTCTGGACGGGATAACAATCGCTAGTGAAATTCTCGGCGCGAGTGAAAAAATCCGAGCGAAAACAGCGTGATCCGCGCGAAAAAACCGGACTCAACACAGTGCACGACGTGAAAATCGGACGTCAAACAGTCCCATGCAGGGCGCCTTGCAATATGGCAAAAAAAAAAAAGTAGGCCACAACTTAGTAGTAGCAAGAATCGAACCCACGCCCTCCTTCCCGAAGTTCCACCTCGGTAGCCACTTGACAGCAGACAGATAGTTACCTGGTATCTGCATCGAGGCATATTTAATAGTGGCATGGATGGAAGATTAGCTTGCATTTATATGCTCCTTGGTATTGTAAATCATGTCCTAAACGCCCTCTAATTCCAGTATGGAGGGAGTACTATCATTCTTCACAGCATATCAATTTTTTTCCCGTTTAAAAGTATCTGGCTATCTCTCTCTCGAATTATAAAGAAAACAGCTATTCTTGTATGCATCTTACATCGGGTCTTCAAGCTCTTTTGTGATTGAAAGCGAGTTCTGCAAAATCTAGTGCATTTTCATGGACCTTTTTTGCTAGCTTCTTAACGAGCACTGCACATCCATATATAAAACTCTTTTTTTTCGAAAGATCCGGAACATTGCCGGCATTTTCATTATAAGAAGAAAAGGAGTTTTGTGCACCAGTGGCGCACTACAACTGACGCTGATCTAGGAGCATGGGCTAGATCAGGCGGAACTAAGCTAACTACTCACTAACATTTCGGACGACTAGCGATGCTAACCACTTAGCACCCGCCGCAATCCACATGGAGGCTTCTTCTCTGATCTCCGCTATTATCCATATATAAAACTCATTGCTCCAACAGTTGATTGTAGTAGCATTTGACAGTAATTTGGGGCACATATCTTGCAACGAGGATTTTTACGGTCCAAAGAACTAGCTAGTATCTTTTGCAATATACTAGCTAGTGCGGTGATCTAACGATCTGAATTGGTTATTTTCACCCTCCAATACTGGCTAAAATTTTGTTATGGCGAGGGAAAGATTAAAAAAAGGAATAGCAGAATAATAATTAGATTTTTTTATAAATCAAATTATTCAGTTTAAAGTGCATTCTAAAAAAAAAAGTTAAACAGTGTGCTTTATATTAGCTGCAAGGGTTAGGATTCGTTCCTTTTCATTTTTTTAACACCTGTCGCCACTGAAAGTCCTCTCTACCTTCATTGCCAAATAAGATTACTAAAAGATTGTTAGAATTCAAGAATTACCCGATGGAATACTAGCTTGCTGCTATGAAATACTAGCTAGTTTTTTATCGTAAATGTTCTCCTTCAACTAGGATAGTGATTTCCATTTCAATTGTCGAGTCGCTCCAACTTGAAAACCAAAAGGCATCTATATCAACATGGTAGTAGAAAAGGGAAAACAACAATCAAGTTGTCGCAGATCCAAGGGCATCTGATTCCAAAAAAAATAAAAATAAAAATAAAGATCCAAGGGCATCTCCAATATGAAGCCCCTACTCGACCTCTTATCTACAGTTTAAAGCAAACACTACATGCACGGTATCAACACTTTGCGTCTAATATTTTGCACCATGGTGATTCTCATTTCAATCGGTCTCTGATGTCTTTCTCATGTTAACCTCCTCTTTCCCCCGTTTACACTGCTCCCGTCGTCATTAATTACCGTGCTCGTGCTCTGCCTTGGCGGCTCACCCTGCTTGCCGTGCACTGACCGCGGGCTGGCGCTGACGCCCACGGCCGCGTCTCAGGGATGAGAGGTTCACTCGGGAGAGAGAGAGAGAGAGAGAGAGTTGGATCTTACTCGCAGGAAAGCACACCGATGATTCGGGGACGTCTCGTCTGCGGTGGTTACCGCTAGTATTGTTCTTTGCGGTCACAAAGCCTCTTAAGACCACCTGCCTTTCTAAGTAACTAGTGCGGAGCGCACGCGCAGCGCGCGCGCCGGCAGCCGTGGGCCCCAGTGGCTCTAAAGAGCTTCGTTGTTTTAAAAAAGGAATAACTTTCAAACCGAAACTCCGAATTGCAAACCGATTTCACTGTTGGATTTGTTTCGACGAAGCCTTCGAAACTAGACCCCACTCCATAATATTTTGAGAACATTTTGAAAAAAATAAAAAATAACAAATCAAAAAATTAAAGTAACTTTTAAAAGTTGGACAACAAACGAAAATGTTGCAGCAACGAACCAAGAAAGTTAGACAAAACAAATAAAAAATTTTAAAAATAAATAAAAAATTTGAACAACAAAATAGAAATGTTGGAACGTAAATTGAAAAAGTTTGACGACCAAACGTAAAAGTTGTACGAACAAATCGAAATGTTGGCCGACCAAAAGGAAAAGTTGCAGCAACTTTTATAGCAACAAATCAAAATGTTGGCCGACCAAAAGAAAAAGTTGCAGCAACTTTTCTAGTCTTGATTTTTTTTTTGTTGAAACATACTCAAGTGGGGTCTAGTTTCGAAGATCTCGTCACGAGAAATACGATGGTGAAATCGGTTTTTCATTTAGATGCACGGTTTGCCCTCTACGGATTTTTTTAGTTGAGAAATGTTGATGATGTCAGCGTGTACCCACTCCCCAACCAACTCCATCTCCCATGCGCGCACTCTCCTTCCTTGTCTGGACAGGCTGTCTACTTTCTATAAATAGCAACGACCGCAACAAACAAAATTTGTGGTAACCGCAAGATAGAGAATCCCGATGATTCTGTGGCGGTGGCAGCACACACGTATATGCGGCGAGCGCACCGGTGGGCCGCGCGCGTACAGAATGTGAATGGGCTCCGTCGAGGATGCCACGGGCGAAATTCTTGCGGGCGCCGGTGCACGCGTACAGGCTGTCGTCAAAAGGCCACGGGCAGCAGGCCGCGAACGGTTAATTTAGCTACTACCGTGGCCGTGAGCCCGTGACTTGATCGACCATCACAAAAAAGGAATGCACCAGCTAATCCTAAAAGGTGAAAGAGGTCTTGGCCTAATGGTTAAGACACCCGAGTAACACCTTTGAGGTCCTAGGTTCGACTCTCGGTGGGAGGGAATTTTCTAATCCAAAAAAAAAAGCTAATCCTAAAAAAAACAAATTAAGAAACATTGGAACGCACCAGCTTTTCCTCAAAACAAACCAAATTAAAAAACATTGGAACGCACCAGCTTACAACAAACAGTTGGAACAATTTCAGCAGAGGACTGAACGTTTCAGACAAATGAGCACAAATGACGCAAGCAGCTGCTTGCTACTATGCCATTGTATCGTTTGAAAGCTGCGGCAACAACAAGCTCGTTTAATTTACCACGTACTACACATCACCCACAAATGCAGTCTGCGCTGTTAGAGAGTATGGAGTCGTCGACTTCGTAAGCAGAGCAGGTTGCTGAGAAGAGAGGAGTCGTAGAAACAGAGGAGCAGCCCATTTCAGCAGGTTCGGCTAGGTAGACACTGCATTCGTTGACAGTTCGGGACAGGTTCACACTGACTTCCTGCACTCGAGCTCCACCTTTCTATCCACGGACACGATCAACAAAGGTGAGGGTCGTCCATTACCAGGTAGGCGTATGTCAGCGCTCCACCTTTCTATCCACGGACACGATCAACAAAGGTGAGGGTCGTCCATTACCAGGTAGGCGTATGTCAGCGCTCCACCTTTCTATCCACGGACACGATCAACAAAGGTGAGGGTCGTCCATTACCAGGTAGGCGTATGTCAGCGCTCCACCTTTCTATCCACGGACACGATCAACAAAGGTGAGGGTCGTCCATTACCAGGTAGGCGTATGTCAGCGCTCCACCTTTCTATCCACGGACACGATCAACAAAGGTGAGGGTCGTCCATTACCAGGTAGGCGTATGTCAGCGCCTGCGCCCTCTCCCTGGCTGCCCTGTGCGGCTGTGCCAGTTCGCCGGGGGAGCGCTGAATTCTACAGTCATCGTCAGTGACATGCGAGTTGCCAGGCCCGACACATCCATCGCTGCACGTTCCTGCGGCAGCAGATCAGTGACGCTTCGCATGGCAGGAGAGCTCGCCGAGAAGCAGGACGGCGCAAGAAGGCAGAGGAGCGCAGAAGCGCGTCACGATCTTGGGACAGGGGGCAGACGAAACACACACATATAGTCTGTCCAGGGAGGAGCACTCCGTGCTTGGACACTGGAGCTGGAGCCATGCGGAGAGAGGAAGCCCCCGGCATGGCTACGCGCCTCGCCTCGCCGGCAGGACAGCTATCGCTGGTCTCGTCTCGTTCGCCATTTGCCACGGTGCCGCCCGCCATGCTTGCAGTGCGCTTCTCCAAATTCGCGCGCTTCTCCAAATTCGCGCGCTTCTCCACAATTCACAGCATCCGATTGCAAGACGTGAATTTTCCACGTACTGTGAGCTGTCCTGCGCATACCTCTGTCGTGCGTGTGATCACTGCTCAAACTTTGCTTGATACGTCTATTGAGCTGGATCTCTCTGGATGGATCAGTAAGTCGATTCATTCTTACCACCTGCAGTTGCGGTCATGGAGTGCGCGCTTACTCTGTTTTTCTTTTTCATAACTAGCCCATCTAACCCGTGCAATTTGCACGGGCTAGTTCTCTATTGCTATCAAAGATAAATATATTGATGGTTGCATAGGATAACATTTTCCAGCTTTAAGTACTATTATTTTTATTTAATGAGATTAATTTTGACAAAAGAATGAATGTATTGCATTAAACTTAACAACTTTACCTTCTCAAGTTAGGTAAGTGCATTGAAATTGAACCTAGAAAATATTTGTTATTTATATAATTCATTCATTTTAGATCACATTACCGTACAATTATATGAGATTTAGGAAAACGACCCACAATGTATAGATTTAGGAATTTATTCACCAAAGCACGTCCATACTTTTTTTTTTCTTGAAGTATGTGAACTAAGCGAAACTTTGTAGCGCGTGGGACCTAGTTAGCTAACATAGCTCAAGTGGATATGCATTTCTTCGTAGGAATGGGAAAAAAAAACACCATCATGATTTTGTTACTGGACATTCATATACTTGCATGGCGAACAGGTTGGCTATGTTTCTTAATTTGAGAATATATTATTAATATAATACCACCTAATTAAAAGGAATGCTATCATTTTACAAAAAAAGGCACATAGGACCTTAAGTTCTCCATGTAGTAAGAAACAATATCAAGATGGGAAGAAATCAATTCAGGAGCATAGCTCAGACGACCTACAGGTCAACCACCCACCTATCGAGGTAATTTTAAGCACTAACTACTCCATATTCATTTAGATCTTAATATTTTTTTTTGTCTTATCCTACATATTTTTTTTGCCTGTTAACATTTTTTTTAGTGGCAACGATACCCATGGGCCAATAATCAGTTCGACATATATATACTTCTCGACATATTCTAAATAAAGAAGTTTTGATCAGAAACTTGCCTCACGTAAGGGATATAGGCATCAAAGTTGGTAAAAGTTAATATGTTGTTGTAGCTGCACTTCTGTCTTGTCTCGGCAACACTAAGGCTTCTGTTATGCTATTAAGTATACAGAGACTTTTGCTGTGCAATCATGGAGACAGCTTCAACTCATGCATGCATGGTAGTTTTGTGGATGCATGAGAGAGAGTCGTGAGGTCTTGGCGTCTGCATGCCTCCATCCCAGTGGAGATTTGACCATGTATGTGATTAAAACACAATGTTAAAAAAAAACGATTTCTGTCTCTCCTTGTATCCATCTGCAGATGTAAACCGCGATGTTAGGCGAACTTATAAATTGACTTGTCTTCCGTTGGCTGTTGCCCGTGCATGAAGCTCTTCTCATGAGAACAGGAAATCTCTAGCGCCTACTACGACTACCAGAGGACTCAACAAAAGGAAAAGGGAAACACATAAAAACTGGATTGAATATCCAAACCTCAATCGAATAAGCGGGTGCAGTGCCGGGCAAATTTACATGCTAAGAACATCGTCGACGACGACAAGTGCGAGTTGTGCGGCACAGAAGTGGAAGACACCTATCACATCTTCTTCGGCTGCTCCTTTGCGCGGTCATTCTTGGACGCCATCGGAGTCGAGCCACAGCCGGATACTTCGGCGCGCACGCCGTGGCGCCTACGGTGGCCAGCGTCCACGCCAGCGCAACATAGAGACACCCTCACTCTCCTCTGCTTGTGGCAGTTATGGAAGCATAGGAATGAGGTCGTGTTTCGGGAAGCCGTCCCCTGCCTTTCCCGGCTGCTCCACAACTGCAGGGACGAAGCAGCTCTTTGGCGATGCCGCCTAAAGCGTGACGAAGCGGCGATCAGTTCGTCTTGGTGTTCTTTGTTTAATCCCATGTAGCAAAATCTCTGTCCTCCGCCTTGTTTCAACTACTTGTAACTTAGACCGGGCCGTCAGGGGCCATATTATTCATGCAAATGAAATTCAGGTGGGGAGTTCTCCTCCCCCCGTCGACTTTCCAAAAAAAAAAAAAGCCAGTAGCAGCACAGTGATGGCACTGGCGCCCATGGCTTATGGCAAGTAGTGGTGTCTTGGGTAACCCCGGGATACGCCTCGTATTTATAGTCACAAATGTATGGTTTCTTCTAGTCAAATGCTACTTGAAAATACAAAACGTGTGGTGATTTTGGACAGAAAGTATCTTGCGGGCCCAACCATTGAATGTTTTTCATCCTAATGAGGACTAATTAACTGCTGTCCAACTCCTTGCTTAGTTGGCGAGTGCATCTCTATGGAAACAAATTAATTGCTTAATTACTTTTTGGCTAAATAGGGATCATGTAATTACCATAAGATTTAATGAAAATTGATAAATCTTTTAATATAATTGCACTTTCCTTTTGAAGTGAATGTCAGACAGATTTTTTCACGATTTAAATGGTCAATTTCTACTTAGTTGGCATATCAAGTAATTACCACTTTCCGTCTGAAGTGAATCAAACAGATTTTTCCCCTGATAAAAATTGTCAACCACTATTGTGGCACGTGTTCGGGGGGCACCCTGCGGCGCGTCCACAGGCAACCAGCCTTTGGGACATTTTCTCGACCGAGCCAGTAAGAGATTCCCTTTAAATGAAAGTCATATAGGGGTGGTCTTTCGTTCACCAGTCGAGTTGTTTTTTTTATATATTTCCCCTCACTAAATTTAATGCAAGACAATGACGGTGCCAATTAACATCTTGTACGCTCATCGAACTGTTAGATTAAAGTGGGAATGGGATTATACTTCAGATGGGAATGGGGTTGACACATATATTGAAAGGAAAATATTGCAGCGCACAAAACAACCCATAGCGCAAATATTCAAGGAAAATAGTAATTAACACTGGAAAGGAAAAACATAAATAACGGCCCAAAACACAGGAAAATTTCAGACCCAAATTTATGGGCTTCAAAAACAAACTGTAGGAGGATGCATTTGACCTGGGTAATAGCCCAAAACCTGGGCTTGGGCCTCTAAAGTGCTTCTGCGGTCCCCGTCGACCCAATTAGCTCCTGTAGTGTCATTTGATAGTTAGGATGATCAAAAACCGGGTTATGTCCCAAACCCTTAACCCCCCCCCCCCCCCCCCCCGCACATTT
>LAPY01000214.1:156471-168547 GCA_000970635.1 Eragrostis tef
AGCGCGTCGCCTTCGTGGCTGGGTCAGGCAGCTGCGCCAACATCTCACGTCGCCGCCGCCGCCTCTCGCTCGCGGGCGCTCGCGAGACGGCTTCGATCCGGAGGGTCGATGACACGGCCACGTTCCGGGCTGTTTGAGGGGTGAAACGGCCGTTCCGGCCCAACTTCATTCCGCGCCAGGCCTAACCGAACGCCGCTTCCATGTGCGGCCCGGCTCCAAACAAGGCCGGGCCGATCCGCGCGGAACCGACCTCGTTCCGGGCCTGAAATGGTGTAACCGAACGAGCCCTGAGTTGTCTTCCTTTCCCTCCATGAACCATTCCCCCCACGCTTTCTTATTTCAGCAAGCTTATCTAAACCTGTAATAGATGGATCTTCTACACGTGAATAGTAAAGAAATGCGACAGTAAACTGGATCTGTGTGTGAACAGTAAAATAATGCGGTAGTAAACTGGATCACTGTAATCCGGACCTGGGTAGTTGCCCCAGGTGGCGAAATAACACCGCTGGGCGGCCGGGAGATCCCATGGCTCTTGCCAGATAAGGTCGGCGTTGACATCTTTCCAGCCGAGTCTACCACCTAGGTGGTCGCGTATTGCGCTGACGCGGCGCAAGATCTCATTTTCGGTGGTGGTGGAAAGGTCCATGTCTCCTGCAAAGAACGGGTCCGCCTGGTTGACCCCGGTGTTGCTATCGAGCTCCGGCTGCAGGGCGACGCCGAGGTTGGGCTGACCATCATCCAAGTGCGAGATCTCCATACCTGCGGCGGTGGAGAGGCCAGCTGCGTCTCCCACGACGAGGGGGACTGGTTGCTGGAGACTGGCGTTGACCTCCGGCTCCAGCGGAGCGGTCTCCATACCAGTGGTGATGGAAGGGTGTGCTTCTTGGGGGAGGTTCCAAGCACGCTCCAGGACCCCCGCGAATTCATCCACCTCGTAATCGAAGCTTGCTGGGGACAATATAGGTAAATCCTGGTAGTAGCTGGCGGAAACATCGGTGGCTTCGTGACTCATGGATTGATTTGGTTTGTTCACGAGAGCGGAGGAATTAGAGCTAGTTCTTGGGTGGAGAGGGGAAACTAGGTAACGAAAGGGGATTGATCCGGGCAGCGATGGAAGCTGACAATGAGGCGTTGATTGGACTAGTTGTTGATCTGGCTGTTCGGTTGTGACTTGTGAGGAGGACGACACGATATGGTGCAGCTTTATACGGGCAGGTGAGGGCAGTGGCGGATCCACCGGGGCAGCAGGGGGGTCTCAAGCCCCCCCTACTCGCCGGAATACAGTGGAGCCCCCCCCTTCAGCCCCCCCTCCATTTTTGTTGGCAGAGAAGACAACTTGAGGGCGCTGTCCCCTGCTAGAGGTAGAAGACGACGCAAGACAGGCCAAAATTCAGCAGCTAGGCGAGCAGACAGGAAGCCTGCGAATCCATTCTGCTCATCCAGTGGTCTCAATGTGTTTTGATCTAGTTGGCCCCCGAGCTCCATTGGGCGGCAATGGCGGATGCTTGCTTCTGAACTGATGAAGACGTTCTTTGGAAGAAGAAGAAACACAGGAGTAATGGGCTCGTGAGCAACATTGGGCCGGACAGGCTATGTGGGCTTGGATGGCAACGAAAGGAACTCGTGTGTTTGGTGTTTACTGGTGGTGGGGTTGACGGAGTCCTCATGTGCTACAAATGGTGGCCTAAACATCTCAAAGAAAAAATGGTGGCCTAAAATGTTGACTTAAATATGGTGGATTTTTAAATTAAAACTAACTGGGATGCAGGTCATCGAAATTTTCTAACCAAATAACAAGAATGTAAATCCGAGTGCAGTATAACATAGCCCGAGCTTTTGGATTAGCCACCGCCCGACATGTTTATGTGGCGAGCAGTAATATGTTGTGTCTAGCGGACGGCGACGGAGAGGTGCATGGGTGGCTAGGTTCCTGGATCATCTAGCTTCTCGACAGCATCTCGCGTGCCAGGCTGGCGGGCAGCTCCATGGTGGTGGACTGGTCACCGGTAGTGGTGATGGACCAACCGTTGCCAACACAGCTCGAGCTCATTCTATATGGACCCAATCGCTAAGCAAATTGACGCCTGTTTTACGGTATATACTGTACCAGTTGGCCCTCTATGTATATTTGTTCACTTTCGCCGTCGTGTGGGTCAGCCCTCCTACAATTTCTGTCTGGATCCGCCACTGCTTCAGGGCTTCACGCGTGAGCCGTGAGATGGGCTAGCCCAGACCACACGCTGCTGCTCTGCTGGACTGCTGCTGTTGGAACAAGCGCGATTTGGGGATAGATTTTTTTTTTTAAGAATTACACAGTACAACGCAGACGCTTACAACACGCACGCACACTCACCTTTATGAACACACGTATGCAAACCCTACCCCTATGAGCTTCTCTGAAGGACTGAGCACCCGGCAGATCTGGAGATTTCCGAAGTCACCAAAGACACCTCGTTGTCGACGGGAACGCCGCTTACCACTTACGCATAATGCCGGTAAATCCTAGAAAATTCGCTCCCACCTAGAGTCGAACCCAGGACCTCAAGGGTGTTACTCGGGTATCTTAACCATTAGGCCAAGAGGATAGATGGAAGAGAACGAACATGGAAAAAGAACAGCGGCCTGGCTAGGCTTTCTTCAGTTTTGGGCTGCGCGCGATGTGGGCCTTCTCTCTCTGCAACGAGCGCGAGCTTGTGTCCATGGGCTGCGACCGCGCCATCCATCACGCGGATGCATGCGGTGCACGATCTCGAGAATTTTTTTTATTTTTAATTGATTTTTTTAATATATTTTTATTAATAACCGACTGTTTTCATAATTTGCAAGACTAGTCGCCCAATCGCCTGTCCATAGGGTGATTAGAGCTTATCGCCCGGCCAAAAGGCGAGAAAAAGCGTGACCCTTCGATTGAGCCTAGGGACTGAACATAAACGGTTTGAAGATATGAAGGACCAAGTGTATCTGGTTTTAAAGATGAGGGGCCAAATTTAAACCCCAAGAAGAGATGAGGGACCAAAGATGGACTTAATCCAAAAGCATATAACAAATATGTTGCCAAAAAAATCAAGGCGAAATATTTCCAAAGTTCATTTATTTTGTTTTCCACGTAAAATCTTTCTGGCCAACAATGGTTGCCGAAAAAAATCAAGGCAAAATATATGACCGAGGAATTTTAGACAAGATAAATCAGGGATCCAAAGTATAGCCAATGTTAACATTCACATAATTCATGATGATTGATACATGTATGATAAGCAAAAACTATGAAACATGCAGGCTTATGTCTTAGGCTCTCATAAAAAATGAACATATGCTTGAATTAAGAAGGAAAAAGAAAAACATGGTTACTTGCTTGCTTGCCTTGCTAATTGCTGGATTGCTTCAGGGCAGTGGCGGGTCCACCGGGGCAGCAGGCGGGTCTCAAGCCCCCCCTACTCGCCGGAATACAGTGGAGCCCCCCCCTTCAGCCCCCCCTCCATTTTTGTTGGCAGAGAAGACAACTTGAGGGCGCTGTCCCCTGCTAGAGGTAGAAGACGACGCAAGACAGGCCAAAATTCAGCAGCTAGGCGAGCAGACAGGAAGCCTGCGAATCCATTCTGCTCATCCAGTGGTCTCAATGTGTTTTGATCTAGTTGGCCCCCGAGCTCCATTGGGCGGCAATGGCGGATGCTTGCTTCTGAACTGATGAAGACGTTCTTTGGAAAAAGAAGAAACACAGGAGTAATGGGCTCGTGAGCAACATTGGGCCGGACAGGCTATGTGGGCTTGGATGGCAACGAAAGGAACTCGTGTGTTTGGTGTTTACTGGTGGTGGGGTTGACGGAGTCCTCATGTGCTACAAATGGTGGCCTAAACATCTCAAAGAAAAAATGGTGGCCTAAAATGTTGACTTAAATATGGTGGATTTTTAAATTAAAACTAACTGGGATGCAGGTCATCGAAATTTTCTAACCAAATAACAAGAATGTAAATCCGAGTGCAGTATAACATAGCCCGAGCTTTTGGATTAGCCACCGCCCGACATGTTTATGTGGCGAGCAGTAATATGTTGTGTCTAGCGGACGGCGACGGAGAGGTGCATGGGTGGCTAGGTTCCTGGATCATCTAGCTTCTCGACAGCATCTCGCGTGCCAGGCTGGCGGGCAGCTCCATGGTGGTGGACTGGTCACCGGTAGTGGTGATGGACCAACCGTTGCCAACACAGCTCGAGCTCATTCTATATGGACCCAATCGCTAAGCAAATTGACGCCTGTTTTACGGTATATACTGTACCAGTTGGCCCTCTATGTATATTTGTTCACTTTCGCCGTCGTGTGGGTCAGCCCTCCTACAATTTCTGTCTGGATCCGCCACTGGGTGAGGCCTCGGGCAGTCGGGCGCCCGCGCCGCGCCTCGGGATTCTCTTGGGTGCGGTCAACCGCAAGTGTTGATTGTTGCGGTCAATAAAACTCTTTTAGTCAACTTCCCACCTGCTAATTAAGGAGCGCGGTGCGCGCCATGCACGCCAGCTAGCACCAAACAAGTTTCACCGTTTTAAAAAAAAGCATAACATTTAAACCGAGTTCTCGAATCGTGATCTGATTGCATCGTTGCGTTCGTTGCGACGAAACCTTCGAAACTAGACCCCACTCCACTATGTTTCGAGAACTTTTTGAAAAAAATAAAAAATGATGAATAAAAAATTAAAGGAACAAATAAAAAAGTTGGACAACAAACTAAAATGTTGCAGCAACAAAGAAGAAAGTTGGACAAAACAAATAAAAAAGTTAAACAAAAAATAAAAAAAATTGGACAACTAAATAGAAATAGAGCGCCAATTGAAAAAGTTGGCCGACCAAACGTAAAAGTTGCAGGAACAAATCAAAAATTTGGCCGACCAAAGAGAAAAGTTGCAGCAACTTTTCTAGGGTCGATTTTTTTGTCGAAACATACTCAAGTGGGGTCTAGTTTTGAAGATCTCATCACGAGAAACACGATGGTGGAGTCGGTTTTTCATTTGGACGCCGATTTGCGCTCTGTAGATTTTTTTAGTTGGAATTATTGATGACATCAGCGCGGACCCATGCCGAACCTAATCGACCACGCACGCACGCAACTGCTGTTTTCTCCCTCCGACACGGTGTCTGTTTGCCAAAATTAGAAACAACCGCAAGAAGAACACTTTGCGGTAACCGCAGAATAGAGACCCCCCGCGCCTCGGGCTGTGCCTGGCCCGCCTGCGTGTAACTGGTGTCACCTGAAAGAACAACTCCGCTCCTTCGTTGCTGTTTCCTTGTGCTATTTTCATCGCCATCGTGCTCGGACACCCGGTGCCGTGGCCAGCCGGGTCTTGAGACGCCGGGCACCATTGACCAGACATGGCGTCCTGGTAAAACGCCACCTGCCGCGCGTGGGTCACTGTCGTAGTGTGGCAAAAAGGTAAGCAATGTGTTCGCCGCAAATAACAAAAATCCGCAATACTATAATTTCAAGTTGCAGCACAGCCCCTATCAGATCTCTTGTCTTTCTCCAGCTTGCAAATTGTTATGTCGCGCTTCGCAGCAATTGCTAACTGATGTTCTTGTATGCATGGTCTTCAAGCTGTTTTCTGAAAACGATGAGTGACTCCTTATGAGCACAGCACATCCCTATAAAACTTATTGCTCCAACAGGTGACTGTTGCTATCATTTTACAGTAATTTGAGGCTTTAGTGCCCATATAACTAACCATACGTGTCTTCCAAGTTTTAATTTCTCAGAAGTGAGGACATCAATATGGCAGAAGAAAAGGAAACACCACGCGCTCAAATTGTCGCCGATGTATACTTAATTGAAGATGAGGACGATGACGGTGGTAGTGAATGGTGAAATGGATGTGTTCGTTTAGACCGGAATTTTTATCCACGGCATATCCGTCTGGGATAGTGATCTTAGGTGGTTGGATTTGCGGTCGTTTTGAGGTTTCATGTCTCTCATCAGTAGAGTCGGCATTAATTGGTATGCTTTTGTAATCATGAGATGTAATATGCCTTAAATTTAATAAAATTCCCTTTTTGGGAAAAAAAGCCTCTACTTAGCCTCTTATCTACGGTTTGAAGCAAGCACCATCGTGATTCCATTTTAAATCAGCCTTTTATGTCTCACTCTTCGTACTCTCGGACGTGCGTGTTGCCACTCTTTCTTACATACTAATGTATGTTGATGACATGATTTTGATGGTGTATACTTCTTCACCATATCACCAGGCCCTTCACCTGATATTTCCTATGACTGATCTTGGTGACCTTCACTTCCTTCCCCGGATATGCACAAATGCAGTCTGCATTGTTCGAGTAGGCAGTCGTCAGCTTTGTAAGCAGAGCAGGGTTTACAAAACCGCGGTAAACCGGACCGGTTATCGCAAAAACCGGAAAAACCGGTCCGGTCCGGTTTACCCGGTTCTCCGGTTTTCGAATTCAAAATTCAAATTTTTTTGAAAATTTGACAAAATTTGAAAAAAAATTTATAAAAAAAACTAGATGAAATTTTAAGCTTAATGATGGAAGAATAACATGAAAATTCGATAGTTTGATAGGTCAAAAAAAATCACGCAAATTTTCTGGGTTGAAAAAGAGGAAAAAATTCAAACTAGCAAGCTTTCTTGATTTTTTTGACAAACCAAACTATCGAATATACGTTTTCCGTTTCCACCATTGGGCTGTAAATTTGATTTAGTTTTTTAACATAATTTTTGTTTCAAATTGTCTCAATGTTTCATTTTTTGTATTTTTTTCATGTTTTCTCTTTAAATCGGTTTTCCGGAATTCTTGTCCGGTTTATCGGAATTTTTGTCCGGTTTACCCGTGAACCGGACCAGTTTACCAAAAATTTCGACACTTTTTTTATTCAAATTTCATTATTTGTATTTTGATCCAGTTTCCGACCGGTTTTTTCGGTGTTCGCGGTAACCGGACATTTCGGTCCGGTCCGGTTTTTCCGGTCAGAACGAAATTGCCAACCTTGAAGCAAAGCAGATTGTTGAGAACAGAGGAGTCGTAGAAGCAGAGCAGCTTTGTAATTTAACTTTGTAGAAGGGTGAGGGATGAAATTCTTTATTTTCTGGAATCTTAACTGGTATTTAATTATCAACTCTAAAATAAATCAATGAATTGTTAACAATTGGTTTGATATATATTTTGTATTTTGTTTAATTGAAAAAAAGCCTCTACTTAGCCTCTTATCTACGGTTTGAAGCAAGCACCATCGTGATTCCATTTTAAATCAGCCTTTTATGTCTCACTCTTCGTACTCTCGGACGTGCGTGTTGCCACTCTTTCTTACATACTAATGTATGTTGATGACATGATTTTGATGGTGTATACTTCTTCACCATATCACCAGGCCCTTCACCTGATATTTCCTATGACTGATCTTGGTGACCTTCACTTCCTTCCCCGGATATGCACAAATGCAGTCTGCATTGTTCGAGTAGGCAGTCGTCAGCTTTGTAAGCAGAGCAGGGTTTACAAAACCGCGGTAAACCGGACCGGTTATCGCAAAAACCGGAAAAACCGGTCCGGTCCGGTTTACCCGGTTCTCCGGTTTTCGAATTCAAAATTCAAATTTTTTTGAAAATTTGACAAAATTTGAAAAAAAATTTATAAAAAAAACTAGATGAAATTTTAAGCTTAATGATGGAAGAATAACATGAAAATTCGATAGTTTGATAGGTCAAAAAAAATCACGCAAATTTTCTGGGTTGAAAAAGAGGAAAAAATTCAAACTAGCAAGCTTTCTTGATTTTTTTGACAAACCAAACTATCGAATATACGTTTTCCGTTTCCACCATTGGGCTGTAAATTTGATTTAGTTTTTTAACATAATTTTTGTTTCAAATTGTCTCAATGTTTCATTTTTTGTATTTTTTTCATGTTTTCTCTTTAAATCGGTTTTCCGGAATTCTTGTCCGGTTTATCGGAATTTTTGTCCGGTTTACCCGTGAACCGGACCAGTTTACCAAAAATTTCGACACTTTTTTTATTCAAATTTCATTATTTGTATTTTGATCCAGTTTCCGACCGGTTTTTTCGGTGTTCGCGGTAACCGGACATTTCGGTCCGGTCCGGTTTTTCCGGTCAGAACGAAATTGCCAACCTTGAAGCAAAGCAGATTGTTGAGAACAGAGGAGTCGTAGAAGCAGAGCAGCTTTGTAATTTAACTTTGTAGAAGGGTGAGGGATGAAATTCTTTATTTTCTGGAATCTTAACTGGTATTTAATTATCAACTCTAAAATAAATCAATGAATTGTTAACAATTGGTTTGATATATATTTTGTATTTTGTTTAATGCCTATTGGTTATTTTTTATTCTTTTTAGGAATTTATTTATTTTTGTTCCAACAACACCATATTGGGTCCGGAATAATAAAGTTAGAGCAAGTCTTTATCCACTATCAATATCATATAAATCGAACTAACATAACCCTCAATCTGGAGGGAGTCAGCGAGTGGGATATAAATTTTAGTAAGTAATTTGCAAATAGACCCTCATGTCTCTTATATCTTATCGTAGTATATACTGTTCCATTTCTCTGTGCAAACAGTTAGCTGAAAATGAGTATGTTGATACATGATAGTTTTATTTGGATATATAAGTGTGTCCAATCATTAATAATGGTTTTATAACTTCATTATTATCTTGCTTGCGAAATGCAAATAATGATACATGATATCTTGTCCTATGTGGATGTATATAAATAGCTTAGCGAACTTGCCACATGATACTATGCATTTTACTCTAGGAAGGTTGTTGAGATTTGAGGAGTAAAAGGCGATGGGGTTACGGCGACAACAAATAGGAGACATCATAAGTGTTGTAACAATCACCCTCTGACTGGAGGGGGGAGTGATGATGATGTACATATCAGCATGCGCTTTCCAATTAGTCATGGTGTGTTTGAAGACCACTAATAACGAACATGACATCCCCCTAATAGACTTACAAAATATTCTATTATTTAATTATTTTTTTGAAATATGTTTTTCTAGCACTAGCTCTGTTTTTCTAGATTCATAGTAACGTCACAAAGGAGCCAACATATGATACTTTGGGTCCCGAAATGTCATGTCCGAACGAAACAAATAACCTTTTTTTTTTGCGAGGGAAAATCGAGATATATTAGCTCAGGATAGGGTTACATTCAGCATCATAAAGATGCGTTACACATGATGGGACATGTCCCAACCAGACAGCACAAAAACTAGCACCACAAGCAAATGAAGCAAGTGTATGAGCAACCCTATTCTGATCTCTAAAACAATGTTTAATCTCGACATCCTTGAGCTCAACCATGAGCGACTTGACTTCCGCTATGAGCAGCGAGAGCCTGGACCGATCTGAATGTCGGGATTTTAGTGAATTAACCACCAGAGATAACAAATAACCTAGGCCAAACATTGCATTTTTGCCACATGTTAACAAACGAACTTCTTCTCCGCAGACATATAAGTTATCTAGCTAAATTACAGTGTGCGCTGTTGGAGTAGGGACCCAACAGTGTGAGCAGAGCAGGTTGTTCAGAACATAGGAGTTAGAAACAGAGGAGCAATGAGTCTTCAGGTGCAACTAGTCAGACAATGCATAACTTCCTGCACTCGATCGAGCTCTACCCTTTTGTAGATGCATGGACACATGAGATCGTCCAAGACCAGGTAGGAAGACAGAAAGGCAGCGCCTGCGTGTGTCCTTCGTAGCTTCCCCGTGCCTGCACTGAATGGGACGACCAACCCGTGGTTCAGGGAGCCCGCCCCACGTGACGCCGTGCTTGGCGAGGAAGCCCATCGCATCACCGGCCACGCCACCACCAGAGATATCCGGCCAGCAGCCGTCCTCGGTCTCGTGTCGTCCTGGATGCCCCATGTCAACAAGACCTTCGTCTCCGAAATCACGGCCACGCCATGAATCTGATCAGCCGCCCTCCATCTCGCTGCGGCCAACCATTGCAACATGTCCGCACTCGCGCTATATGCTAGCCTATGCTCCAACGTTTGGTGTGACAGTGTGAGGTGTACCCCATGCTCTGCGGTGAAGCACCCCACGTACAGGCAGGTTGCCGAGGCGCCTCAAACGCCTTGCAGCACGCGGATCGGGACGAACCGACACGCACCTCCACACTTTGTGCCCGCCAACGCATGCACCTTCTGGTCTGCATCCTTCCTCTCGCGCGCCACATCGGGAGGGCCGATTTGGCCTATGAGTGAACTGGACCTCATGGCTTGTGTTCGCTGATTCTTGTCAACCGATCGAACGCCAGGCGAGCCGTGTGCCTTCCTAACTTAATGAATACATGAAGAAGCCCAAATGGTGCCGTAATAGATATCTGATTATTAATCAAGTGTTACAACTTCTAGAAGCCGACAATACCACAAACAAAAAAAATACTACTTTTAATAAAATAACATATTCATACTTGGGTGCCTCCTAAGGATATTTCCAAAACTTATAAATAAGCAAAGTCGTTGCATCATTAGCTTATGTCAAGATAATAATATCTTTCATCTAGAAAAATCAACTAAACCTGTGATATTTATTAGGTAACATATGCAAATTTGTGCCACATATAATTTAGCTAGTGACATGTATGTTGGATGCCCACTACTTCTTCATAAAAGGCCACAAGAAAAATACACTCATTTGTAAAATTTTCACTCCTAGAATAAACGAAACATAATTATTTTGAGTTGACATGATTGTACATACCTACAAATAAAATATTCATGCTCCTAGTACATACCCAACCAATCATCTGTAAGATGTGAGGATAACATCCACATACATATTCAAGGTTGTAGGCTTGCATTCTCGCTTTCAAAGTTTCCAAAAACTCAGCAATTTTAAGTATAATCAATTAATTATACATACCAATAAAGTAAATATTGTCTTAAAAAAACATATGAGAAATGAATTGTATCGTTAAGTAGTGTTGTAATTTAACCAATGACTAATGTTAGAAAGAAAAAATCAACTAGCATGCCTGCGACAATGATGGATTGCGAACCAAAGCAGAAACTACAAGTAAAACATAAAAATAAAGAGACCGACTATACATGTTAGAAAGAAAAAATCACCATCATGCATGCGATAATGATGTCTAGAGGACGACAACTTTGCAGTCCCGTCAAAGTAGATGAAAGTATTGCAAGATGTATAAGAGAACCAGTTATTCATATCTAGAACATACATTTCTCATTGTGACTACTGAAACGGAGAGAATTCGACGAAGTGATGATGTCGGCTCAGTGGTGGCAGACCCGGTATTTCTTACAAATTGAGGAGAGAGACGCAATAAGATCAAACCGCCAAGGTTGAACACAGCAAGGCAAATAGGAACAAGAACTCAAGGTCATGATATCCTCATGAGGAAAACTAGAACGAGGTAGATATTGGCAATGTCGTGGTGGTGGCGACTCCACGACTTTACCTGATCCTAGCCCCTTCAACCTGCAGCGTAGGCACATCAGCAAGGCTGCAAGAAGAAATGCGAGAGTTTTTTCGGGAAAAGGGTTTCTCACCGCGCGGTGATAACCTTCCTTGCCGCTCGCTGGTGATGAGAGGGTGGTGGCAGTAGATGAAGTGGGCTGGCACAAGTCCAGAGGAGGCAATAGACACTACACCATGACACCCTTTTGGCGACAGTGAAGTGTAGGGAAAGATGGTCCATCATTGACAAATTATCTGTTGGTAAATGTTTTTCGCTTCTACTACACTTTATCTATCGGCAATAGTCTAATAGGGCAACTAGTTATCTGTCGGCGTTGCTCTTCACCTCTTCCCTACAAATAAACTGTCAGCATAGCTTCTTTGTCTAATTATCTGTCGGCAGATCCTTTTTATGTGCTACTTGTAATGTGTCGGCGTTGCTTAATAGGATCAATCTAGCCCAGAAAAAACGTTTCCCCAAGGCCCAGCCCAGTGGCTAACCTAACGCATCCCCCTTCGGCTACTTACCCCTCCGCCGCCGCGACACTCTGCAGCCACGAAACCATCCCCGTGACGCCGCCGCCGCTCCCCTTTCCACTTGCGAGCTGCGCCCCCCCCCCCCTCAGCCGGCGCGCCCACC
>LAPY01000215.1:36139-47065 GCA_000970635.1 Eragrostis tef
GCGACGCCATGGCCTGCTCCTGCGCTCGCGCTGGCGCTGCGCTCGGGACGGCGTGGCCCGCGCTCGCGTGCTTCGCCGTGGCCTGCTCCAGCACCGACGCCAAGTCCTCGCGCTCTGCGTCCGCGAGCAGAAAGGAAGAAGAGGAGAGGAGGGGTGAGGCTGACAAGCGGGTCCCACCCATCTAGGGGCTAAGATGTAGGGACTGCTGCTGGAATTAGAAGCAATTTGTAGGGGCTCAAATCTAGAGACCGGCCCTTACATGTCATATAAGGGTTCTAATGTAGGGGCTTGTGATGAAGCTGCTCTAAAGCAATTGCTAGTCAGGGCAACCGAGCATGATAATAACTCTTAGGTCATGTACAATACGGTGACATCAACCGTCTAGAAGAGGTTACACATAAGACTTTAAGTGATGTGGATGAGAGAGAAAGAAGAGAGAGAAGAATGTTGTCTAGTAATAATTACTAGAGTAAATTTTACAAAGCGACAACTATTTGTGCTGTTGTTGCACAAAACTACAACTTTTTTTACCAGTTTCACAAAACTACAACTATTTTGACCTCTTGTTTCACAAAGCTACAACTTTTTTGCACATGTGTCACTGACAGGCGGGGCCAAATCAGATGGCACATGTGTGGATGACATGTGGGACTAAACCTAATAGTTGTAGTTTTGTGAAACAAGATGTCAGAATAGTTGTAATTTTGTGAAACTGATCAAAAGAATTGTAGTTTTGTGCAACAACAACACAAATAGTTATAATTTTGTGAAATTTACTCTAATTACTAAGATGGCTCACATGTTGTCTAACAGACGACTCATTGTTGTCTAAACAATATTCATATGATTCGGAACTCCTTATCTGATTCTTTTAGATAACCCCTTCAAAGCAATGCATTGTGTGAGTTGTTTTTAAGTAGTCTAGGAGTAATTTGAATGTGCCTCGAAGACAACTGCCATCTAAACCATTGTAAGTTGTAGTTTTTGCTAAATGTCTAACTCTAACCCAATCAAATTCAATTTGGCAGAGGGGTCTAATACCGGATATTCAGATCTAGCAATATCTGTTAATTGTAACTCCAATTGTGGTATAGTGATTATGGAATCTCATGTGTTACATATATGGACCGTCATAATTTTTCAGTGACACGAGAGAAACCACCCAATTTTTGAGATGCTTCAAAGCGAATCTTGACCCGGTTAACCATCAGTTCAGCCGAAATCCAAACTCCGGACGTGCAAGAGGAACCTGCCGCGTTGGTGACCGCATGTTATAAATTACCCGGTGTGTCTCGTCCACCTGCAGGTCCGCACCAACCACATCCCTAATCACCCCTAACCTGCCCGAAACCAAAACCCAAACAACACTTCTCCTCTAATCGCCGCCGTCGCCGGAGCACTTCGCCCGTGAACCGTCGACGGTAAGCCATTCCCGCCTCCGCTTGCTGTTTCCGGTGGTCCGATAACTTTTCCCGCGCGAGGAATCGCTGGCGTCCGCGGTTTGGCCCGGGCCAGATCTTGTGTTCCCGCTGACGCGGCTTCCCGTGTTTGCCTGCGCCATCTTGTTTGACCTCGATTGGTTTGAAGGTCGGGCCATCTTGTTTGCTAAAATCCGTTGCGCTCTGATGTGATTGCAGGTTGCTTCCCTCGAGCTTGTGGACGAGGAGTATCGGGATGGCTTCAATTGCGCCTCCGTCTTCCTCCGTCGCCGCGCTCAGCCGCCAACCGTAAGTAACACCTCGTCTGCGCCACCTCCTCCTTCCAAGGCCCTCATGCTTGTGCGCGCGTTATGGGCTGATTTAATTTGTTGTTTGTTCTCGATTTGGTCTGCTTTATCGCATATAACCTACGCCTTTGTATGATTGATATCCTGTGTACTAGTTCGATCACAATCGGGTGGACTGGTGAGTAAACTAATGAGCAAGAAGAATTGCAGTTATGTCGTATGATGAGCTAGCAAGATATACTAGTTGCAGCTATGCCGTAAGATTACAAAACCAACCTACTAGGTGGCGATGTATAAGAGTAACTTCGACTGTTGAAACTGATCTCTAAAATGATCTGTGCCATGTTTTAGTGTTTACCACATAGTCCTGCTGATTTTGGTTCTGAGAATGATTTCTTAGTTTCTGTTTGCTTCTGTTTGTGTCAACGCAGGTCGCAGTTCTTGAAAGGGTGTGGTGTATCCAAGGAGACAAAGGGATCAATTTGCAGTTTTTTCAATGCGAATTCACATAATGCCAAAGTGAAATCTGCGGGCTTGAGAATAGCAGCATCTCTTAAAAGAGACGGTGGTTATCCAGCCAGCAGTATCTCTGGGAATGGCGAAATGCTGTTACCAAAGAGCACTTCTGTTCGTGGCCAGGACCATTCAGTTGCTGACACTGTACCCATGATGGATTCCATGATCGCGCCAGAAATTCTTTCTGCTAATTTGACACGTGTCGCTGACAAGTTCTCAAATGACGACACAGACACCGAACTCGATTTGGATAGCCCGACAGAGGGCTTTGCATCCATTGCCGATGCCATTGAGGACATACGACAGGGAAAAGTAAGGCCTCTAAACAATTTAATAAGGATACAGTAGTGTCGCTATCTATTAATGCACTTCTAACATTGGTTTTACTTGAAGCTTGTGATTGTTGTTGATGATGAATCGAGGGAAAATGAAGGAGATCTTATAATGGCCGCTTCTTTGGCTACCCCAGAGGCTATGGCTTTTATAGTAAGGCATGGGACAGGAATTGTGTGTGTGAGCATGAAAGAAGACGACCTGGAAAGATTGAACATACCTTTGATGGTTACCACAAAAGAAAATGAAGAGAAGCTATGCACCGCCTTCACTATTACAGTGGTATGACATTATCATCGTTACAGTTGCGTTAATATGAGATGATTTCCTTGTTGTTTGTTCGAAGGATATAGATGCAGCTTTGTCATTTTCACTGTTTGTTTCCTTATCAAGTAAATAAGACATCTGTAGTGGAAAGTTGCTTTTTGTCACGTCTTGACTCTTGATGTTGACTCTTTCCTTACTCTGTTCCTGCTATCTACCCTATAAACGGGTTTGAAATTCTTACATTACTAGAATCAATTAAATCGATCTTTTTTTTATTCTTTGACTTGTTCTTGTTTTATGGTCAACCCCCAGAGTTTTCCCTCCTTATTTGAATTTCCATTAATTCATATTTTTCTTTGGGTGTTGCTAAGTTAACAGTGCATATAGTGGCTGATTTTGTTAATTTAGGGAGAATATTTGGGCAACTTGCCTCAATCCATTTTGGTCCTTCTTTTACTTATTCAGATTTTTTTTTCGTACTGAGCTATGTATCTATGTATTTTTTTTTTTGCTTCGTAGGATGCAAAAGAGGGCACAACAACCGGGGTATCAGCTAAAGATAGGGCAAAGACGGTCCTGACTCTTGCATCTCCCAACTCTAAACCAGATGACTTCAATCGCCCTGGTCACATTTTCCCTTTGAAATACAGAGAGGGCGGTGTTCTGAAACGAGCTGGACACACTGAGGCATCTGTTGACCTTGCCATGTTGGCTGGATTACCTCCTATGGCTGTCCTTTGCGAGGTTGTGAATGATGCTGATGGTTCCATGGCTCGCCTACCACAGCTGCGTGTCTTTGCGGAAAGGGAGAATCTGAAGGTTATATCTATTGCCGATTTGATTAGGTGAGTTGTAAGCACAGAAATCAGCTCCTTATGCCTGGCAGCAGTGAATAATTTCAGCTGTGGTATATATTAACACTCCATTTCAGGCTCTTGCAGTTACTGATTAACTATTTGCTATTTGAGTGTTAGTTTTGACCACCATATACATACCACTGTTGAAATTACATTTTTCTGAGCAAGAAATGGATCTAAAAAATGTTCTAAAAGAAGTAACTGAGGCGCTCAAGTTGTTGAGGGCTCGCGAATGCACGCCTAGGCCACCCAAAGTTTGAATCCTCTTGGACTCGAATTTGGATTCCTGTTTTGTCTTATTTACAATGCCGCATGTTTCATTCTAGTTGGTCGAGTTCTTTCCTTTGTTCTAAAAGGAATACTTTATATTAGTCCCTGTAGCTGGTATGTGCATGCTTCTTTGATGGTCTTACGTGCATAGCCTGTAATTGTTGTATTAATTGGTATGCTGGGTTGCTGACGGCAGTTTCTCTGTCACAGATATAGGAGGAAAAGGGACAGGCTGATTGAACGTGCTTCAGCTGCACGCTTGCCTTTGAGATGGGGCAACGTCCGTGCCTACTGCTACAAATCTGTTATTGATGGAATTGAGCATATTGCGATGGTGAAAGTAAGTCACCGAAGTATTAATTTGCCACCTGCCAACTTTAGAACTTCAGTTTGTTTCTTTCTGTTCAACTCCTGATCTAACTATGTTCATTTACTCAATGATCAACAGGGCGAGATTGGAGATGGCCAAGATATTTTGGTGAGAGTGCACTCGGAGTGCCTCACAGGTGACATTTTTGGATCTGCAAGATGTGATTGCGGTGACCAGCTTGCAATGGCAATGGAGATGATTGAGAAGGCTGGAAGAGGCGTGTTGGTTTATCTCCGTGGGCATGAAGGAAGGGGTATTGGCCTGGGTCACAAGCTCCGTGCTTATAACTTGCAAGATGATGGGCGTGATACTGTGGAAGCCAACGAGGAATTGGGACTTCCTGTGGATTCACGGGAGTATGGGATTGGTGCACAGGTAAGACTGCATTCTCTCATTTTGTTGTGCGACCTTGCTATAAAAGAGATTTCCTTTTGTTAAACATTGCATATATATGAAAGTTGGTGACATATAATGAAACCCTCTATATTGAGATATGTTCTTTCTCATAATGCTCTCATTTCAAATTGGTTGAAGAAGACACAATAAAGAATTCCATGCTTGTTTCTTAAATTTGTGGATCGGTGAAGGATCCTGAAGCAATACCGTTACCTACTAAGTTCTCTGACATTTCGCTGCTGCTCTGCAGATATTACGGGATTTAGGAGTCCGTTCGATGAAGCTTATGACCAATAACCCTGCAAACGCCTTCACTATTACAGTGGTATGACATTATCATCGTTACAGTTGCGTTAATATGAGATGATTTCCTTGTTGTTTGTTCGAAGGATATAGATGCAGCTTTGTCATTTTCACTGTTTGTTTCCTTATCAAGTAAATAAGACATCTGTAGTGGAAAGTTGCTTTTTGTCACGTCTTGACTCTTGATGTTGACTCTTTCCTTACTCTGTTCCTGCTATCTACCCTATAAACGGGTTTGAAATTCTTACATTACTAGAATCAATTAAATCGATCTTTTTTTTATTCTTTGACTTGTTCTTGTTTTATGGTCAACCCCCAGAGTTTTCCCTCCTTATTTGAATTTCCATTAATTCATATTTTTCTTTGGGTGTTGCTAAGTTAACAGTGCATATAGTGGCTGATTTTGTTAATTTAGGGAGAATATTTGGGCAACTTGCCTCAATCCATTTTGGTCCTTCTTTTACTTATTCAGATTTTTTTTTCGTACTGAGCTATGTATCTATGTATTTTTTTTTTTGCTTCGTAGGATGCAAAAGAGGGCACAACAACCGGGGTATCAGCTAAAGATAGGGCAAAGACGGTCCTGACTCTTGCATCTCCCAACTCTAAACCAGATGACTTCAATCGCCCTGGTCACATTTTCCCTTTGAAATACAGAGAGGGCGGTGTTCTGAAACGAGCTGGACACACTGAGGCATCTGTTGACCTTGCCATGTTGGCTGGATTACCTCCTATGGCTGTCCTTTGCGAGGTTGTGAATGATGCTGATGGTTCCATGGCTCGCCTACCACAGCTGCGTGTCTTTGCGGAAAGGGAGAATCTGAAGGTTATATCTATTGCCGATTTGATTAGGTGAGTTGTAAGCACAGAAATCAGCTCCTTATGCCTGGCAGCAGTGAATAATTTCAGCTGTGGTATATATTAACACTCCATTTCAGGCTCTTGCAGTTACTGATTAACTATTTGCTATTTGAGTGTTAGTTTTGACCACCATATACATACCACTGTTGAAATTACATTTTTCTGAGCAAGAAATGGATCTAAAAAATGTTCTAAAAGAAGTAACTGAGGCGCTCAAGTTGTTGAGGGCTCGCGAATGCACGCCTAGGCCACCCAAAGTTTGAATCCTCTTGGACTCGAATTTGGATTCCTGTTTTGTCTTATTTACAATGCCGCATGTTTCATTCTAGTTGGTCGAGTTCTTTCCTTTGTTCTAAAAGGAATACTTTATATTAGTCCCTGTAGCTGGTATGTGCATGCTTCTTTGATGGTCTTACGTGCATAGCCTGTAATTGTTGTATTAATTGGTATGCTGGGTTGCTGACGGCAGTTTCTCTGTCACAGATATAGGAGGAAAAGGGACAGGCTGATTGAACGTGCTTCAGCTGCACGCTTGCCTTTGAGATGGGGCAACGTCCGTGCCTACTGCTACAAATCTGTTATTGATGGAATTGAGCATATTGCGATGGTGAAAGTAAGTCACCGAAGTATTAATTTGCCACCTGCCAACTTTAGAACTTCAGTTTGTTTCTTTCTGTTCAACTCCTGATCTAACTATGTTCATTTACTCAATGATCAACAGGGCGAGATTGGAGATGGCCAAGATATTTTGGTGAGAGTGCACTCGGAGTGCCTCACAGGTGACATTTTTGGATCTGCAAGATGTGATTGTGGTGACCAGCTTGCTATGGCAATGGAGATGATTGAGAAGGCTGGAAGAGGCGTGTTGGTTTATCTCCGTGGGCATGAAGGAAGGGGTATTGGCCTGGGTCACAAGCTCCGTGCTTATAACTTGCAAGATGATGGGCGTGATACTGTGGAAGCCAACGAGGAATTGGGACTTCCTGTGGATTCACGGGAATATGGGATTGGTGCACAGGTAAGACTGAATTCTCTCATTTTGTTGTGCAACCTTGCTATAAAAGAGATTTATTTTCGTTAAACACTGCATATATATGAATGTTTTTTTTGAGATGATATATATGAAAGTCGGTGACATGTAATGAAACCCTCTATATTGAATATACGTTCTTTCTCATAATGTGCTCATTTCAAATTGGTTGAAGACACAAAAATTGTGGATAGGTGAAGGATTCTGAAGCAATACCACTACCTACTAAGTTCTCTTACATTTTGCTGCTGCTCTACAGATATTACGGGATTTAGGAGTCCGTTCGATGAAGCTTATGACCAATAACCCTGCAAAGTATAGTGGTCTCAAGGGCTACGGATTAAGCATTGCGGGCAGGGTGCCCTTGATAACGCCAATAACCAGTGAGAACCGGAGATACCTGGAGACGAAAAGGACAAAGATGGGGCATGTATATGGATTGGCCAACGGGCAGGCTAACCATCCAAGCGACAGCAACAACACGGAAGAGAAGCACTAGGTCAGCGCCTCCGTCCACGTTCCAGCTGGTATTATGCTGATACCGTATTCTTCTCTGGCAGAGCTTTTATGAGTTGCGTCACTCCGGATTTTTCAGTAGATTGATTTATTCTTCGATTGTAACAGTAGATTTACAGATGGCTAATAATAAAAGCTTTCCTTTTGCAATTTTTTCCTAATGTAATTCTCTGCTACCACCGTACTGTCAAATGTAAATAGAGTACATGTAAACAGCTTCCTGAGTATATACTTCAACCCACACAAACCAGATATTAGTAGTGGGGAGAAACGTTTTTGGGTTGAAAAGTGATACATTGTCAATGCAGCCACTGTTAAGAGAAGTTGGTATTCTTTCTTGACTTGGTGTCATGTGTTCTTGTAAAAGTTTTGAGGAATCGTTACCCGGTAAATAATGATCCACACAGGCTCTTATGACACCAATATTCAGATGTCAGTCCCTGCTAATGATGCACTCCTGAAATTGAGTCGAAACTGGTTTTGCCTTTGTTCCGCTCACCTCCTCATCTGCAATTGATTACTATTAAATCTTGCTGTCGATCTCGTCGGATGAACGTCATGCAGGGGCAGCGTGAGGCTGTGATGAGCCGACTGCCCTGTGGCCCGGCCGGTAGCCGACGTCTGACTTCACCAACCCCCGGCGCGGCGCAGGCTGCCTGCCGTCACCGCGCCGCGCGACGCCAACCGGAAACGCCTGCCGCGTCCTACGTCAGTCCGTACCCAGTCCAAGGTCACGCGTCACTGCTGCCACTGATGCTGAGATTTTCCACGCGCACCGCGTTGGCCTAGTTTAGAAGCGTCTTGCGAAGAAGCGAGGAAACTACTCCACGCCCCCTTCTCTTTCGCGGCTTTGCCTTCTCCTCACGCTCCGGCGGCCGCGAGCCACGCCCGATCCACCGTCGTTCGGTCTAGTACAATCCGGCCGCCCTGATGCCTCCTCCTCGGCTTCCGGCTGTCGAGCACTATGACGATCCGTGCTATGATCATCCGAGCGACTGCCCGCCTCTTCCGCCGCCGGTTCGTCCGACCCCTTTACCTCCCCCTCCCTCCTCGCCGAGCTCCCACGGCCGCGCCACCTTCGTCACCGCTCTCATCGTCGCCGGCTCGGTGCTCGCAGCCTTGACCATCTGCCTCCTCATATTCCTCTGCGTCCGCCACCGGCGGCAGCCGCGGCGGGAGGGGGGGGGGCCTTGTTTGCCGGCCTCGAGGAGGGGGAAGGAGGAGAAGTCGTGCACCACGCGTGGCACATCCGGACCGTCGGGCTGGACGAGGCGGCGATCGAGTCCATCGCGCTCACGCGGTACCGCGCGGACGCCGGCGGCGTGCTCGGCGGAGCCTCCGACTGCGCCGTGTGCCTCGGCGAGTTCAGCGACGGCGAGCTCCTCCGGCTGCTCCCCAACTGCGCCCACGCGTTCCACGTCGCCTGCATCGACACCTGGCTCCGCGCACACGTCAACTGTGGACCATCAGAAGAACCACCGCGGCATGAAGCGGTCCTTGTCCGTCGGCAGCCGGTGGGCGCTGGTCTCGCGGCACTGCCGCAGGTCCAGCTCGTTGCTGCCGTTGTGATGGCGACAGGGGTACGTACAATGCTTGTTCAGAAGCAGTGTTTTGGTTGCAATCTGTACAGTTTTTGCGAGTTCAGAGTAGAGGGATACACCCTTCAAGCATACTCTGAATCTCTGATACAGCTGCACATCAGCTGTTCCTGTTTCTGATGCTGCCCGTGTGCGTTAATGATTTCGAGCTCTCTTGTCCAGCTTGTTCTATGCGAGATTAAATCGTTATTCTGCATCAGTTGTGGGCATCCCCTCTTCATGCACTCAGCCTCTTTGCCTTTAGTCCATCCAGTTCTCTTCTTCATAAGACTGCCGTACTGAATTTCAAATGATCATATGCTATGGGCAGGGTGAAAACATGCTACGCGCCCTTTATTTTGTTTTGAAGACTGCACAGCAGGCTCAACATTCCTACTACCGAAAATGATGCCCATCTAAATCTTATTAATGGTAAAAAAAAATACCTACTGCTGAAAGGGAAATCCATCTAGTTTAGGGCCGATATATTATGGGCCGATCTAGTGATCTTGCTGCTGGGCTTACCACTCAAACATAAATGAGTTGTTGTAGGGATATCAGTCCATTTCTGCCATTACTGTTATAGTCTTCGACATTTTTCATTTGTGGTTTAATTAGGCTGTCAAATTACAACTATGGCAAACTCATTTCTTTTGTTATTGCTTTCTATTAGAAGGGTAAACCCCCACCACACTCAAATATCAATTTGATCGAACATTTCTTTAAGGAGTTCAAAATTTCCGACTAAGAAGGCTTATTTTTCTAAGGAAAAGGATGAATATTACTTGTCCCTTGAAGTGTTCAACAAATGTGCGTTTGTTTCGTTCAACGAATGAATACGTGTGCGTGTTCATGAGCTTCTGTGTTTACTGCATGTCCCTTGCCAGAATTGTTTTTTCGAATCACGTCATTTGCAGTTTTGGGCACTCATAGATAGTCCATCCGATCTTTTTTATATGACACCGTTGACTTTTTTATTAAACTTTGACCAACAATATAAATTAAAATAATTACTTTTTGAATATGAAATGAATATCATTGGATTCATCATCAAAAGCACTTTAAAGCTAACTTATACAATTAGCTATTGACATAAATATTTATAGATAAGATGAAGGGTCAAAGTAACGAAAAAAGTCAATGACGTCGTATAAAAAAGAACGGAGAGAGTATTATATTTTCTGCTTGTGTATGTTCAGCAGAACTTTAAGTCCGGAGCCAGGGATGAATGTGATGCGAGAGATGGGTAAAGGGGTGTTCGTTTTTTAGCCAAAATTTTAGCCATCTAGAATATTGTCATTTAGGAGTACTAATTAAAGTCTAATTACAAAACTAATTGCAGAACCCTATGCTAATTTGCGAGACAAGTCTAATGAGGGTAATTATGTCGTAATTAAGCCATAATTAAAAGATAGTTACTGTAGCATCACTATAGCGAAACATAGCTTAATTAGGCTCGTTAGATTCGTCTCGAAAATTAGCCCTCATTTGTAAAAATGTTTTGTAATTAGACTTTATTTAATATTTCTAAATGGTAATATTTTTTTTGCTAAAATTTTAGCCCTGGAAACAAACACCTTTATTGAAGTTGAATCAGCCAAGCATTATAGCTTTTCCTTTCCCGATTTTCTCCAAGCTTCAACTTTCGTGTTCATTTTTCCTTTTTTTTTTATATGAAAAGAGCAGTGAATACAGGCTGTGAACTTGACGATTCTTTGCCAGTGCGGCATGAACCGAATATTGCCAGCCTGCCCATCTTGGCGCCCAAATCGTGCGGCCGCGGCGATCAACGAAATCAAAATCAGTTAAAGTTGCTTATCTCACACGCAATCAGCGTGTGTGATCTCCGTCTCTAAACCCACCCTAACCCGCAGATTAACCCGCCACCGCGGCTGGCCCTCTCC
>LAPY01000215.1:53422-64010 GCA_000970635.1 Eragrostis tef
AATTTTTAATTTATTTTTTAATTTAGTTTTCAGCCACGATAATTATTTTAAAATATTAAATTATTAACATATCAAGTGGTACATGTCAAATGTACTCTTCTTGGCTGAGCACAACTGCAATGCCCCCTTCTAACAGTACAATTTCATTGTTCCAACAACATATTTTTATTGTTCCAAAAGTGTCTGAGAAGGAGCGAATCCTTTTAAAAAAGATAGATCTAGTGTACGTGGGTTGGTAACTATACATCTCTAACCTTTTAAAAGAAAATGCAACTATACATCTCTAACCTTTTCAACTGGAAAAATCATGTGGATAGAATGGAATATTGACCTGAATATCATGCATGTTAATTTTGGATGTTAGCATGTCCATACGGCATAACTAACATGTGCAGCCTAATTCAATTGCAATATAAATTAATCTATGATAGTTACAAATGCAGATGTGGACATGCAACCAGCAAAAATAATTGTGCATCCCTTGATCTATATAGTTTTATGAGATTTTTTCCATTATTGTAATGATCCCAAGTGGTACCACTGACTACAACACGAGTGGTGAAAAAAAATTCTATGTACTAAATTCTGGACAACCCAAGTTACATACTTGGTGCATTTTGAAGAGCCGTAAAAGTGCTTTAATTGTATACTTACTAGTCCTTATACCTAATAAGTTCATTTAGTTTTGTCCAAAGTCGAAGATTTCTTGCGGGCTCTGACCATCACTAGCTGATAAAATGTATAGATTATCAATAATTATCAGATTGATGTTATTATATTCATCATAAAAAGTACTTTGACTAAAATTATATGTTTTTAAGATAAAACATCTACTCTGTTGTTGTAACATCATTATTTCTTGTGTATAATCTATACATTAATAAATATTCATGTCGACACAATACTCAAGGTTTTTGTTCCCTTTGCGAGTGTCATTATAAATTAAATGAGCAATGCGGTTGCCCATGAACTCGCACAATTGGCGAAACTCACTACACATTATACGTGCGTAGATTCCCTATTGTGCAGAGACATTGGTTGCACAAAATTGTATCCCTGTTCTTGAGTAATAAACAAAGAGCTCTCTTTTCCCACAAAAAATATATAAATTAAATTAATGGACCTGTGGTATCTGTAAATGGGCGGGCAGAATGTTTTCACAGATTGAGATATAATCCTTGTCGGTGACGTACACATGAACTTGTATTTTCAGTCACATGCTGCGGCTATTCATACTTGATTTCATTGTGACATCGACAAGGCGGCTACGAACCATAAATAGAGTTACAAATGTTGTGGCTGATGAGTTGCGCTCATCTCTTTTCATCCAATATTGATAGACATAGGGAGAGAGAGAGAGAGAGAGAGAGAGAGAGAGAGAGAGAGAGAGAGAGTGCAGGTATTATGAGAGAGAGAGAGAGAGAGAGAGAGAGAGAGAGAGAGAGAGAGAGAGAGAGAGAGAGAGAGAGAGAGAGAGAGAGAGAGAGAGAGAGAGAGAGAGAGAGAGAGAGAGAATGCAGGTATTATCGGCCGCTGCTCTCCCACTTTCGTTGCGAAGGCCGACGACCGAGGCACGACTACAACCTTTTCAGAGCATATACGCTCGACGTCGGCAACATGGTACTCATCTTATGAACCTCTCTGCACGCAATTAGTTGGCGCCGCACCTTGGCCTCTCCTAGGTATCGTTCCATTCTTTGCAAGATCAGCACTTTTGATTCCCTCTATGGTGTACTGTGGTCATACTCAGGAATCCAAATGGCAACGAAGTCAAGAATCAAAGCTTCCCTTCAATCCAAGGTCTTTTCTTATTCTTTCCTGACATGACATGCTGTCAACTATATATACTCTTGATTAGAAGCTTTAACATGGCCTTGTTAGCATACACCTCTACGTAACAGAATACAAGGGAGCAGATGGATAGGATTAGGGAACAGCTCCTAGGTGCCGAGCAGCAGCCATCCTCGTATGACACGACACGGCTTGGGTAGCCATGGTGCCGGCGCAGGGTACTCAGGCCCCTCGCTTCCCTCGGTATGTGGAGTGGATCTTGCAAAACCAGCATGATGACGGCTCTTGGGGTCTCGGGCAGCTTGACCAACATTCACTCGGCAAGGACACCATCAACTCCACACTGGCATGCATTCTAGCGCTCAAGAAATGGAACGTTGGCGACGAGCACATCAGGAAAGGTATACATAATAATGGGTCCTGCATGGTACTGTAATTATTCTAGTTGTACTATGACCGTCAATCTACAGCATGCACACTTTCCAGACACAATTGATTGTTCGCGTTTAACATGGGCTTTATTTCATTCAAGGGCTCCGTTTCATTGCAAAAAAATCATCCTGCATAACGGATGAGAAGTGCAACACCCCTGTAGGTTTCAATATCATCTTTCCTGGCATGATCAAGTATGGCGTGGACATGGGCTTGGAATTTCCTCTGAGACAATCTGATCTTGATGTTATCTTCTGCCTCCGAGAGTTGGAGTTACAAAGGTGTGCCACTATTTTCATAGACATGATTTTGTAATGATTTGTTGTTTAATGCTTGACAGCGTCCCCCTTTCAGCTTTTGAAGGAATACGAATCTTTGTATAGGGTTTTCATTTTCCCTTTTGTTTTTCAATAAGGTTTTCATCTCTTTTGGCTGAACCATTTCTGCCTTTATTGTTCTATCCAATATCTCCGAAGATAAAAGTAGCAAAAAACTATGATGCTCTTTTATTTCCATTTTATATTTTTCACTGTTGTGGCTTCATATATTCAAACTTTCGCAGTAGCAAGGCTTCAGGAAGAAAAGCTTACATGGCATATGTGGCCGAAGGGTTAGGAGACATACAAGACTGGGACAATATACTAACATACCAAAGAAAAAATGGGTCATTATTCAACTCCCCTTCTGCGACTTCAGCTTTAGCAATCCACAACGGTGATATTAATGCTCTCAAGTACTTGGACGACTTAAACAAGTTAGGCAACTCAGGTGTGGCCGTTGAACTGTCATGCCAAAACTCACGAGAACAAATGCAATTAGATGTCTATCTAATGCCAATGATTGTGTGCAGTTCCAACGGCATATCCGACTTGCATACATTCAAAACTTTGCACGGTTGACACCCTTCAAAAGATGGGAATATCTCGTCATTTCTCTTGTGAAATAAACAGTACACTGGACATGATTTACAGGTAATAGCTCTGATAACGTTCCATGCGTGAGTCTATCCTTAGTCCTGACTATATTCTGTTTGTAGGTCATGGTTGGAGAATGATGAGGAGATCACCGCTGAAATGGAGACATGTGCCATGGCATTCCGCATTCTACGTGCGCACGAATATGATGTCTCCTCTGGTACTATGAGGACTTGAAACTCCGAATATTTTTTTTTTGATTGTTTGAGCTTGCTTTGGTAATAATTCAAACCTGGAACTTTGACACAGATGTACTTTCTCCCTTTGCTGAAGAGTCATTATTTCACAATTCAGTTCAAGGACACTTAAATGACACAGAGACTTTGCTCGAATTATACAAAGCTTCACTTCTATGTACCTTAGAAGATGAGCGGACCCTAGATAGCATTGGTTCCTGGACAGGTAAACTACTGAAGCAACAACTATGTTCTAGGAGTATGTCAAGATCAGTAATGCTTCATGAGGTAATCACCGCAACATAGATTTCCTCTTTGTTGTATTTTCCAATGGGAACATATAAAGCAGTGCACCATACTTTTCAGGTGCAACAAGCTATAAAGATGCCTTTCTACACTTCAACCGTGCAACTAATAGAACACAATAGGAACATAGAACATTTCAGCGCCAAGAGTATTATTATGCGAAAATCAGCGTATATGTAAGTTCCTCACCAAAGGAAAAACTATTTTTCTCTTAGTAGTATCCACTACTTACTAACATACCAAAGAAAAAATGGGTCATTATTCAACTCCCCTTCTGCGACTTCAGCTTTAGCAATCCACAACGGTGATATTAATGCTCTCAAGTACTTGGACGACTTAAACAAGTTAGGCAACTCAGGTGTGGCCGTTGAACTGTCATGCCAAAACTCACGAGAACAAATGCAATTAGATGTCTATCTAATGCCAATGATTGTGTGCAGTTCCAACGGCATATCCGACTTGCATACATTCAAAACTTTGCACGGTTGACACCCTTCAAAAGATGGGAATATCTCGTCATTTCTCTTGTGAAATAAACAGTACACTGGACATGATTTACAGGTAATAGCTCTGATAACGTTCCATGCGTGAGTCTATCCTTAGTCCTGACTATATTCTGTTTGTAGGTCATGGTTGGAGAATGATGAGGAGATCACCGCTGAAATGGAGACATGTGCCATGGCATTCCGCATTCTACGTGCGCACGAATATGATGTCTCCTCTGGTACTATGAGGACTTGAAACTCCGAATATTTTTTTTTTGATTGTTTGAGCTTGCTTTGGTAATAATTCAAACCTGGAACTTTGACACAGATGTACTTTCTCCCTTTGCTGAAGAGTCATTATTTCACAATTCAGTTCAAGGACACTTAAATGACACAGAGACTTTGCTCGAATTATACAAAGCTTCACTTCTATGTACCTTAGAAGATGAGCGGACCCTAGATAGCATTGGTTCCTGGACAGGTAAACTACTGAAGCAACAACTATGTTCTAGGAGTATGTCAAGATCAGTAATGCTTCATGAGGTAATCACCGCAACATAGATTTCCTCTTTGTTGTATTTTCCAATGGGAACATATAAAGCAGTGCACCATACTTTTCAGGTGCAACAAGCTATAAAGATGCCTTTCTACACTTCAACCGTGCAACTAATAGAACACAATAGGAACATAGAACATTTCAGCGCCAAGAGTATTATTATGCGAAAATCAGCGTATATGTAAGTTCCTCACCAAAGGAAAAACTATTTTTCTCTTAGTAGTATCCACTACTACAGAAAAAGTTCAGATTTTTATTTTCAAAAAGACTCATACTGAGAGAAAAAAAAAGCAGGGCCTGTCGTGCAACCGAAGATATACTGGCGTTCGCCACTAAAGAATTCAATTCCTCCCTGTCTCTTTACCAGCAAGAAATTGAGTGCGTACATAGGGACATATGCATCTATCCTCCATGATTCTTCTGATACTGTAATTAATTAAGACGAGTCATCCTTTAGGCACTAAGTTCTAAACAATTTGGTGGATACAGATGGGTGAAAGAAGTTCAATTGGGGCAGCTAGAGTTTGCAAGACTGATGCCGTTGACTTTATGGATCAATGCGACCTCCGACATATTCCCACCTGAAGTATCGGACGCCCGTGTTGCATGGATCAAGAATACCATTCTAACCATTTCAGTTGACGACTTCTTTGATGGCGGAGGATCAACAGAAGAGCTAGAAAACTTTGTTGCGTTAATTGAGAAGTATACACCACCTTCTTTTTTAATTCTTTACATTCACTTTTGGAAGTAATATATGCATTTCTTCTACTGACTTTTTGCAGGTGGGATACTCATGCTGAAATCGGTTTTTGCTCTAAGAATGTGGAGATTTTGTTCAATGCTTGTTACAACACGAACAATCAGATTGGAACAAAGGCAGCGGAGGTACAGAATCGCAGCGTCATCGGCCATATTGTTGAACTTGTAATGGTGCTTTCAACTTTAATTTACATGCATCTACCCACCTTGGCAATTACGATTTGAGTTTGACAAGTCGTTCTAACCCATTTGTAGTGGGTTAACTATGTGAGGGCTGCCATGGTTGAGGCAGAGTGGACGAGGAAGAACTATGTGCCCACCATGGAGGAATACATGCCGGTTGCAGAGGTGAGTCTTGCATATGGCCCTATCCTTGCGTCTTCGATGTACTTGGTCGGACCGGAGCTCTCGGAAGACATGGTCAGGAGTTCGGAATTCAAGGACATGGTCAGGCTTACATCCACCTGTGCTCGTCTCCTTAACGATCTGAATACATACGAGAAGGAGGGTGTCCAGGGCTGCGTAAATAGTGTCCTTCTCCATGCTCATCACCATTGTGGTTCAACATCATCCACATCCATAGAAGCAGCCAAGATGGAGATAAGGAAGATCATCTCTCTCTCTTACAGGGAGCTGCTGAGGTTGTTGCTTAGGGGTGGAGGCACTATTCCTAGGCAGTTCAAAGAGCTATGGTGGGACATGGGCAAGGCTACTAGCCAGTTCTACTTGGATGGCGATGGATTTTGCTCCATGCAACTGCTGGCTGCAACGAATGCAGTGGTTCGTGAACCACTGAAACTGGACGCTGAAACAGTTACAACCTATTAGGACATATCATGAGATAAATCGACTGCAACTCTTGATCTGGCCCATTCTTTCTGGGCATTGTACACTATTTTTTTCTCATTAATGAAATGACACACAGCTCTTCTGTGCGTTCGAGAAAAAAAATATCATGAGATAAATATTGAATGTCGTATTTAGTTTATTCTCTCAATAACAAGCGAGGTGTTCTGTGCACTTGCACACGTAGATAACTATATATTATATAAAATGTAGTTTTTTCTTAATATGATCCAGACAAATTAATATAGTTTTGTGATCGAATTATGCTACAAGAATTTTTTTACAAAAGACGTAGTGATTACACATGCCCAATAATGGCCACTATTGTTTTTTTTTTATCACCAACTGAGGAACGTGTCTTGGTGGATACTGTCCTATAGCTATAGGTAAACAAAGTAAGACCAGAGAGCTTCACCGGCTTTGCAACGGGCGGACCACGTCTCTCGTGATTGGCTCCGCGGTACATGCCGGTTGCAGAGGTGAGTCTTGCATATGGCCCTATCCTTGCGTCTTCGATGTACTTGGTCGGACCGGAGCTCTCGGAAGACATGGTCAGGAGTTCGGAATTCAAGGACATGGTCAGGCTTACATCCACCTGTGCTCGTCTCCTTAACGATCTGAATACATACGAGAAGGAGGGTGTCCAGGGCTGCGTAAATAGTGTCCTTCTCCATGCTCATCACCATTGTGGTTCAACATCATCCACATCCATAGAAGCAGCCAAGATGGAGATAAGGAAGATCATCTCTCTCTCTTACAGGGAGCTGCTGAGGTTGTTGCTTAGGGGTGGAGGCACTATTCCTAGGCAGTTCAAAGAGCTATGGTGGGACATGGGCAAGGCTACTAGCCAGTTCTACTTGGATGGCGATGGATTTTGCTCCATGCAACTGCTGGCTGCAACGAATGCAGTGGTTCGTGAACCACTGAAACTGGACGCTGAAACAGTTACAACCTATTAGGACATATCATGAGATAAATCGACTGCAACTCTTGATCTGGCCCATTCTTTCTGGGCATTGTACACTATTTTTTTCTCATTAATGAAATGACACACAGCTCTTCTGTGCGTTCGAGAAAAAAAATATCATGAGATAAATATTGAATGTCGTATTTAGTTTATTCTCTCAATAACAAGCGAGGTGTTCTGTGCACTTGCACACGTAGATAACTATATATTATATAAAATGTAGTTTTTTCTTAATATGATCCAGACAAATTAATATAGTTTTGTGATCGAATTATGCTACAAGAATTTTTTTACAAAAGACGTAGTGATTACACATGCCCAATAATGGCCACTATTGTTTTTTTTTTATCACCAACTGAGGAACGTGTCTTGGTGGATACTGTCCTATAGCTATAGGTAAACAAAGTAAGACCAGAGAGCTTCACCGGCTTTGCAACGGGCGGACCACGTCTCTCGTGATTGGCTCGGCGGCTACCACGCCTCCTTGTCAGTGTCACACCGGTTCTACCGCGCCACCCGGTGCCGACGACGCCGTCCTGGCCAAGAGAAACGGCCAACATCGCATTGCACCACTACCTCCTCCGCAAGCCAAGCTCTCCCAACGCGGATCTCCTAACTCTAGGGGCATGTACCCCCACTTTATCACACGGCGTGGGGGGGGAGGGATCTCTTTCAAGATTCGTCGGGCGGGAGCTTGGCGCCAATACTTGACAACGCGGTTACGCGGTAAGCGTTGCTGACGTGGCGCAGGTTAAGATAGTGGGAAAAACAAATTTAAAGTTGAATTTCCGATCGATGGGCAGAGTCCTGACACAAAGTCTGCTGCGGGATAGGCTTTACTTGGATCATAAGCGAACGAGACTGGCGTCAAAACAGCATTGCGCAGTAAGCTTCGTATGGGGGGTTCGGGAATAGAAAGGAACCAAACCTCAATCCATGGAGGAGGATGCACTCTATGGCCCTCAATCCGTGGAGAATCCGCTGAAATAGTTCCAGCGGTGATGCAGCTTCAACTCCAAGCAGCGGGATCGGTGTACGTGATGAACGAAACAAGGCCGGCACCAGAGGATCGGAGGTACTTTTTCTGCGTAACAATTTCATTCGCTAGTTTGGAATGCAATCTTAGGATACTTAGAGTAGAAAACAATACCTTAAAGATACTCAATCGCCGAAAAAGGAATGCGCAATAGCGTTGGGATGATCGAAGTGACAGCAGGATAGGAGAGGTTTAGAAAACAGCAAAAAAGTCAATTTTACTCCCCCGAACAATTTAGTTTGTCCGTTTTATATCTTAAACAAATGATGACTCATTTCACTCACCCAAAATACACTCTATTGAGGTTTGCCTTTTTTCTTTCTCGGCCTACAAGTAGATTTTGTAGCTCGAACTTTGCATGATGACAATTCTCATGACAACATATATTAAAATAAGGGAAATTCCATCTTACTCCCTCAAACAATTCAGATTGTCTGTTTTACACCTTAAACACAATGATGGCTCACTTTACTCCACCAAACACAATTCCATTTGGTGCAAAATACACCCTATCAAAGTTTATCTTTTCTGTTTCTCGGGCTATAATAGAATTTGAAGCTCAAACTTTGTATGACGACAAATCTTACGACAACTTATGTGAAAATAAATATGACAGAATCGGCTATCCGAAACAGTCAACCGACGACACCGGATGATACTATTCACCGATTTATATGGTTTTTCGTCACAAATATGGCTTGTTAGTGACAGACCACGGAAAACGTCCTAAAATTGACCAGAAACAGGAAAAACATCCAAAATAGTGACGGATATACAGTAATTTTGTCATAAATCAATAGATCTGTAATAGTGTATATACTCGGCTTGGATAGAGAAAACTATACTGGTTAGAGTTTATACTGACACGTAAACATAAATGTGAAAAAGAAAACCAGCGACCATTGCTTTTATCACAGGTCATTCTCGTTGCAAAGTTGTGGAGGCAACAAGTGGTAGTACTACTACTTATGGATTTTCATATGCTCAACATGGGCTTTGAAAGGGTAAAAACGTGACACATACAAAGGCCTCCAGAAATAAATATTTTTGGAGGTTTGATAATGATGGCCAAACGGCAGACATGGACAGAAAATATATTCTTAACTTTGAAGTGCAATTTCTGTAAAATATTTTTCAACCACACTTTTCAATCTTTAAAACAACATGCAACGACTCTGAAAGTCAGATGGTAACCTTTTATTTGTAGCTTTAGGTCATTGACATAAGATCAATAGAGACGAGTTGGTGGGGATCCTCTTCCCTCCCAATTACTTGAATTTTTTTTGACATGATAAGAAAGTTATGGTGAATGAGAATTCACAAGCTGTAGTTTAAAAGAACATGTGTTATGCACGCTGCATATACATGTCATCACTTATCTCGCAGAAGAGATAAGATAAAACTGTGCAAAAAAAAAAGCCATGTCTTTTTAACTTGCACGTGTATTAAGCAACTCGCCATGAGAAACATGGAGTGGCATTCGGTTTTGCTCCACTGGCCTCTTTGCTATGGGAACCAACATTCTGGTGATTAATTCGACGTTGCAGCCTGCAGGACCAAACAATTTTTAAAAATATAAATATAATGAAAATACCTGTGAATGACCGACCACAAGCCCTTGACAGTTCATTAGCAGGATGAATGGATGATCTTTTGAATTACTTGTCACGCTCTCCATGCGCGCAGGGCATTACCGTTGAAATTTTGCATGTGTATTTCACTACTCGCCACGAGGGAAGATACGGGCGTTTCTGTGTATGGCAGATGCAACCGAAATTCCGGTGTAGTACGGAGCGTATTGATGGTGTGCAGGACCAACCATTTCCTTTTGCTATTAATATCCTGAATAAAATAAAAGGAAAAGAAAAGAAGAAGGTGACCGCAAGCTCTCAACGGCTATATACCGTGCTTGCCCCGCCGTGATCTACACTGTGCAGCCCAGCAATGCTTCCGCGACAAGGACGTCAGAGCTAGACGAACGTGTCGCCATGCTGCTGCTCTCACAGGCTCCGTACGCTGCCGCAACGCAAGGCCGGCCAGCGCCGCTGGCCCGCAGCAGCAGCCCACGCAGCCGCGTGCGCCTCCCGCCACCCTGCAGCTACGGCGCCGGGGAGCACGTGTCGGATACCTAGATCAAGGTATCCTAACCAGGGATTCTTTAATCACTATCGTAGCCAGCTGATGGCTTCGGCTTAGGCACGTTGACGATACGAAAGCAGGGCACGAAGCCTCCGCCTCGCCCGACCCCGAGTCCGGC
>LAPY01000215.1:101992-112795 GCA_000970635.1 Eragrostis tef
CGATCCGCGTTGTCAAGGAAGAGGCCACGGATCGCGCGCCACAGATCGGCAGCGGAGGGGTTGGGGACGACGATCATCTTCATGACGGCGGCGGACACTGTGTTGTACAGCCAGGAGACGATGGCTTGATTGATCTGCACCCACTCGGGATCATGCCACATCATGCAGACGTCGACGGTGCCGTCGACGTGGTCAAGGAGACCAAACTTGCGGAGCGTGGCGTCGTATAAGGCACTCCAGATCGAGTAGTTGGACTCATCGTAGTCCAAGAGCAGAGGAACATGGGAACGGATGTTGACGTGCTGGACGGATGCGGCGGCGATTGGTGTTGGGTTGGGAACAGCAAACGGGTTGGAGGAGGCGGAACCAGTGGGGGAGGAGGAGGAGGACGGAGCCTGACTGGTCGCCGTTGGCAGCGGAAGGAAGGATCGGTTAAGCTGATACCATGTAGAGATGCAATCATCAATTTGTATTGATCATCTCAGTGTGCCTTTATACATGTACAGGGGTTCAGTTGTGGAGCAACTGATCGTGTCCTACAATCTAGGAACGTGAGCAGAGGGATAGGATTACAGTTGAGAGCCCCGTGAGACTCGGTAAGCCTAGACGTGGTCATCTGTTTCTACAGTAATAATAAACTAAGCGTAAGTAGAACAGACTCGTTTGAAGAATCCACCATCTGTTTCCAGTCTCCTGCATTTGCCATCGTCAGTCGATCGTGCAGTAAGTTCCACAGAAGCAGTGCAGTTTAATACCAGGAGGGGTCGTGCAAAGTTCTCGTGATCGACGAGAGTGTTCACATGGTCTGTGATCTGATACGATGCATCCAACAAGTTATGGAAGACTGCAACTGGTGAGTGCGGCGTCCCTGTCCGCGTCCGGGGAGCGCGCGCCACCCACATGCCGTACCCGTCCACCGGTGCCTCTGTTTCTTGCCCTTATCTGTGGACATGGACGGCGACGTCTGCAGCCCGCGCCCTACGCGTTCACTATCCTGCTCCGTCCATCTCACCGTACAGGGCAAGCGACAGCGATTTCTTCATGGCTCCCTACCGCTCTACGCAAACCTCAGCGCTCTCGCACGGCCGGAGGTGAAGACGATGGGCTGCTGCGGGCGGACAAGGCGCCAAGCCGGTGTTTTCGTCGCTGCTGCCCTGGGCCCTGGAACTGGAAGTGGCCGGATGGAAGAGCCGCAGGCAGCTCAGCAAGAACCCAACACAGGCAGACAATGACCTTCAACATCTCGTAGTACCAACTGACAAATCTTGGCGGCCGATCCGTCGCTCGAGGCTGCCCTGAAACCACAGTTAAACAAGGGAACCGTTGCAGGTCGAATGGGGTGTCAAGGCGAAAAAAGGGAAACAGAGAAAAAAAATGACTAAAAACCTTTTTAGGACAGCATTTGCAGCACAAAATTGAACTAAAACCTTTTTCCTATCGACATCATTTCAAAAATGGAGTTATAGAGTAACAAAACTTGTAACATCTTAGGCATGCGTTAAAGTTCAGAGCAGTTGCCAGGCGCTTCTATTGTACGATGTGCGGTGCGCACCAATGCAAGTTCAAATTGCGAAAGAGCCTCTAGCTTAATAGTTAGAGCACATAAATAGCATTTAGCATATCTAGATTCAACTCCTTGTGAAAGCAAATAATCAGGCTGAAATAAAATAAAATTTTAAAAAATAAGTTGGGGTATCCCATACTAACTTCTATCAAAAATTGCAAGTTCAAATTGACAGGAGAGACAGCAGCAGCAGCAAAAGAAATGGCTACACTGACTTTGTCATCGCTTTGTGTCTTCGGTTCCGTGCAATCCAGGTAGGTGCTCTAATCACACGAACAGTGTGAGTGAAACCGATGAGCTGCTGAGAAGAAGAAAATCAAAGCAATTCATGAGCAGCAAAAAGTACACCCCGACGATGGCACTGGCATTCGGCGCTGGCCAGACACCGATGCCGCAACTTTCCTCGGGGGAGCCACTACACGACTTACTCCTTTCGAGTTGTCGTGCCTCTAATCACACGAACAGTGTGAGTGAAACCGATGAGCTGCTGAGAAGAAGAAAATCAAAGCAATTCATGAGCAGCAAAAAGTACACCCCGACGATGGCACTGGCATTCGGCGCTGGCCAGACACCGATGCCGCAACTTTCCTCGGGGGAGCCACTACACGACTTACTCCTTTCGAGTTGTCGTGCCTCTAATCACACGAACAGTGTGAGTGAAACCGATGAGCTGCTGAGAAGAAGAAAATCAAAGCAATTCATGAGCAGCAAAAAGTACACCCCGACGATGGCACTGGCATTCGGCGCTGGCCAGACACCGATGCCGCAACTTTCCTCGGGGGAGCCACTACACGACTTACTCCTTTCGAGTTGTCGTGCCTCTAATCACACGAACAGTGTGAGTGAAACCGATGAGCTGCTGAGAAGAAGAAAATCAAAGCAATTCATGAGCAGCAAAAAGTACACCCCGACGATGGCACTGGCATTCGGCGCTGGCCAGACACCGATGCCGCAACTTTCCTCGGGGGAGCCACTACACGACTTACTCCTTTCGAGTTGTCGTGCCTCTAATCACACGAACAGTGTGAGTGAAACCGATGAGCTGCTGAGAAGAAGAAAATCAAAGCAATTCATGAGCAGCAAAAAGTACACCCCGACGATGGCACTGGCATTCGGCGCTGGCCAGACACCGATGCCGCAACTTTCCTCGGGGGAGCCACTACACGACTTACTCCTTTCGAGTTGTCGTGCCTCTAATCACACGAACAGTGTGAGTGAAACCGATGAGCTGCTGAGAAGAAGAAAATCAAAGCAATTCATGAGCAGCAAAAAGTACACCCCGACGATGGCACTGGCATTCGGCGCTGGCCAGACACCGATGCCGCAACTTTCCTCGGGGGAGCCACTACACGACTTACTCCTTTCGAGTTGTCGTGCCTCTAATCACACGAACAGTGTGAGTGAAACCGATGAGCTGCTGAGAAGAAGAAAATCAAAGCAATTCATGAGCAGCAAAAAGTACACCCCGACGATGGCACTGGCATTCGGCGCTGGCCAGACACCGATGCCGCAACTTTCCTCGGGGGAGCCACTACACGACTTACTCCTTTCGAGTTGTCGTGCCTCTAATCACACGAACAGTGTGAGTGAAACCGATGAGCTGCTGAGAAGAAGAAAATCAAAGCAATTCATGAGCAGCAAAAAGTACACCCCGACGATGGCACTGGCATTCGGCGCTGGCCAGACACCGATGCCGCAACTTTCCTCGGGGGAGCCACTACACGACTTACTCCTTTCGAGTTGTCGTGCCTCTAATCACACGAACAGTGTGAGTGAAACCGATGAGCTGCTGAGAAGAAGAAAATCAAAGCAATTCATGAGCAGCAAAAAGTACACCCCGACGATGGCACTGGCATTCGGCGCTGGCCAGACACCGATGCCGCAACTTTCCTCGGGGGAGCCACTACACGACTTACTCCTTTCGAGTTGTCGTGCCTCTAATCACACGAACAGTGTGAGTGAAACCGATGAGCTGCTGAGAAGAAGAAAATCAAAGCAATTCATGAGCAGCAAAAAGTACACCCCGACGATGGCACTGGCATTCGGCGCTGGCCAGACACCGATGCCGCAACTTTCCTCGGGGGAGCCACTACACGACTTACTCCTTTCGAGTTGTCGTGCCTCTAATCACACGAACAGTGTGAGTGAAACCGATGAGCTGCTGAGAAGAAGAAAATCAAAGCAATTCATGAGCAGCAAAAAGTACACCCCGACGATGGCACTGGCATTCGGCGCTGGCCAGACACCGATGCCGCAACTTTCCTCGGGGGAGCCACTACACGACTTACTCCTTTCGAGTTGTCGTGCCTCTAATCACACGAACAGTGTGAGTGAAACCGATGAGCTGCTGAGAAGAAGAAAATCAAAGCAATTCATGAGCAGCAAAAAGTACACCCCGACGATGGCACTGGCATTCGGCGCTGGCCAGACACCGATGCCGCAACTTTCCTCGGGGGAGCCACTACACGACTTACTCCTTTCGAGTTGTCGTGCCTCTAATCACACGAACAGTGTGAGTGAAACCGATGAGCTGCTGAGAAGAAGAAAATCAAAGCAATTCATGAGCAGCAAAAAGTACACCCCGACGATGGCACTGGCATTCGGCGCTGGCCAGACACCGATGCCGCAACTTTCCTCGGGGGAGCCACTACACGACTTACTCCTTTCGAGTTGTCGTGCCTCTAATCACACGAACAGTGTGAGTGAAACCGATGAGCTGCTGAGAAGAAGAAAATCAAAGCAATTCATGAGCAGCAAAAAGTACACCCCGACGATGGCACTGGCATTCGGCGCTGGCCAGACACCGATGCCGCAACTTTCCTCGGGGGAGCCACTACACGACTTACTCCTTTCGAGTTGTCGTGCCTCTAATCACACGAACAGTGTGAGTGAAACCGATGAGCTGCTGAGAAGAAGAAAATCAAAGCAATTCATGAGCAGCAAAAAGTACACCCCGACGATGGCACTGGCATTCGGCGCTGGCCAGACACCGATGCCGCAACTTTCCTCGGGGGAGCCACTACACGACTTACTCCTTTCGAGTTGTCGTGCCTCTAATCACACGAACAGTGTGAGTGAAACCGATGAGCTGCTGAGAAGAAGAAAATCAAAGCAATTCATGAGCAGCAAAAAGTACACCCCGACGATGGCACTGGCATTCGGCGCTGGCCAGACACCGATGCCGCAACTTTCCTCGGGGGAGCCACTACACGACTTACTCCTTTCGAGTTGTCGTGCCTCTAATCACACGAACAGTGTGAGTGAAACCGATGAGCTGCTGAGAAGAAGAAAATCAAAGCAATTCATGAGCATCTGAAGCGTCTCCGCAATCCCCGCGTTTTCAACCCGCTTGCATCCGCCACGACGTGCAGTATGGTACTAACAAAATTTCCCTCTATCGGCCACGGGCCGCGAAGTGCGAGGGACGGGGCAACACGTCCAGCGTATAATTGGGCCGGGCCAGGCCAGGCCGGCCTTTTAATCACGGACGGCCCGAACAACCGTGTCGGAGGCTGGTACACGAGCTGCGGGAGTGAACTAATTTTGGTCCCGCACGGAAAATTTTGATCGCGTTACACACGCATAAAACCGGACGTGTTAGGTGCAGTGTCGCCGGGTCCGGTGGCGAGGGCCTGTTACCCCAGGTATCGGGGGGCAAAGGAGTTTGGGAGGTGATGGATGGTGCGCCTATCATCCATGTAAAGGCATGCCGCGATCGGCTGTTTCCCCCTGCCGGCTCCTTTTTATCTTTACCATTTTTTATTTTTTATTTTTTGAAATCCAGCCCTAGATGGAACAGCTAGTGCCACATTGCTTACGGCCGTGCACTTGGAATCTTGAATGGACATGGGCTTCCTTACGTCACGGTGAGGACGCGTTATTGGGAGAATGATTGAAGAGAAGCTTGGAGAACCTCTCGCCGGCATCCACCACTCGTCCACTCCAAGCTTTGCTCTGAAACCACGGTTCAATAGGACAACGGCAGAGTGGCAAAAATGGGCAGAGAAATATACCAGCGCACCGTATAAGGAAAAAACAGCAAGGAAAATGAAAATAGCCCATAACTAACAGGACCTCTGAAATCTCAAGCAAGAGCAGACATCCACAGCACACTGCTTGGCGCCCCAGGTAGTGCACTCCAAGCTAGTAGCAACGACAGGCAATTCTTACAGCAGCTGTCGACGACCGAAATCTACGCAACAAATATGATTGACATCGTTTCATCCAGGCTAGCCATTAAGCAAGCAAGTAGATTAACCATCGAAAATGCAGAATATGAATCAGACAGACAGACACAACCAATAGCTTCAGTTTTATTAGCCAGTCAAAATTTCTCGAAAGAATAGGTCTTATTGTCTACAAGCTTTCAGGTTCTAATAGCAGCACAAATCTGCAGATACATTCATATACCTGACTCATCTTACCCGCTTTTATGGCCATCTATATTATCTCATCATACGCTACTATGCTTCCTGGACCAAAACCTTGTTTTCCATCAGAGGAAACTGATCGGATCTCTCTTTCATCAGCTGACTAGTTGCTGGTTGCCATAGTAAGGATAGGCTCCATAGGCTGCGGCGTACATGTTTGGGTGCGGAACCGGTGACGCGTAGCCGTATCCACCATAAAATGGTGTCCCATAGTACATGCCGTTCCTTCGGTGGCCAGATTCACCCCTAGACTGGAAAACAGAAAAAGAAAATCCAGGATGAGTAACTGAAGATGATAACGTTTTAGTTTCTCATGAGTGCTGAGCAAAATGGATGGTGCAGAGCAAAATGTAAAGCTAATCTGCATTATTGTCCACACTTGGATCTGTCAAGAACGTCACAAAAAAAAATAGAGGCAAAATGAAATTCACACAAAATCATTATGCTGATTGACCAATTCTAAGCGTCGAGATGAAGGCAACAACTAGCAAAACATCTATGTTAAAATACTTGGACTTTCCAACTACCACTACCATAAACAAAAATCAAGACAAAATAAGGCCCAATATTGAAAAATAGCATGATAACACAATTCCAATCGATAGCGCACAATAACATTTCAACATAGACAGGATTTTCCAATTACTACCCACAAAGAAGCAAAATTAAATAAGGCTCATGTTGATAGATAGTGTGATCTCACACTTTAATAGATAGATAGCACAGAATAACATTTCAAGAGCGCTGCAGGAAACAGGCCAACTGACATCAACAGTTTAGGAGGTCTAAGCAACATCTGAATTATTAAACTTCTGTTTCTGGCAAATCTATGAAGTATCATGCAAGGAGATGTATGTCTACATCACAAACATTAAAGATCAGATAAACATAAAATATAAAGGTAGCACCCAAGATAAATATTCCATTTCAATTCTGTTCATATCATTTTCAACTGAGTTCCGATACTCCCCAAAAACAATCTAAGGAGATCGCTTAAATCAAAAAAGTTTGCACCCGATAAACCTTTCGATAAATATGTATTGATGGCACATGACTATTATAGTTTCAAAGAACATCCTAAGTGGTGTACGTTTGTCTTAATGCCAGCAACAATTTCATCAACATTTAGAAGAGCCAACTGAGTATAACAAGTTCATGTCATGTGATGAGAAGGGGGGGGGGGGGGGTAGGTCAAGACTTGAGAGATACATCCTCTATTCACGAATAATTGATAATGTCAACTTTGAGCACTCAAATTTAAACTAACATCAGTTTTCTAAATTATATATGCACTTAGTAGATCTTTCACCATTATGGGGTCAATAAAGTGTAAAGTTGACCACGACCATGTGAATTATTTGTGAACAGAGGGAGTTATCTATTGATCAGAATACAAGCAAGTACTGTTGATTGAACGTCCATAGTTCGACCACATAGCGTACCACTAGATGATCCAAGGGAATGTCAGACTGTGGAGCACTAATACTATTGTGCAACAATGGAACAGCCAAAGCTGAAAAAAAAAAACTACACGACAGAGTATGATCATCCTTTAGCTACATCAAAATCATTATGTTGATTGACCAATTCTAAGCGTCAAGATGAAGGCAACAAATAGCAAAACATCTATGTTAAAATACTTGACGGACTTTCCAACTACCCCTAGCATAAGCAAAAATCAAGACAAAATAAGGCCCAATGTTGAAAAATGGTGTGATAACGCAATTCCAATCGATAGCACACAATGACAATTCAACACAGACAAAGCAGCAAAATTAAATGAGGCCCATGTTGATAGATAGTGTGATAGCACACTTTAATAGATAGATAGCACAGAATAACATTTCAAGAGCGCTCTAGAAGACAGGCCAACTGACATCAACAGTTTAGGAGGTCTGAGCAACATCTGAATTATTAAACTTCTGTTTCTGGCAAGTCTATGAAGCATCATGCACAGAGGTATACGTCTACATCACAAACATTAAAGATCAGATAAACACAAAAGATAAAGGTAGCACCCAAGATAAATATTCCATTTCAGTCTGTACATATCATTTTCAACTGAGTGCTGATACTTCCCAAAAACAATCTAAGGAATGATCACTTCAACCACAAAAGTTTGCCACCAATAAACCTTTCGATAAATATGTATTGATGGCACTTGACTATTATAGTTTGAAAGAACATCCTAAGAGGTGTATGTTTGTCTTAATACCAGCACCAATTGCATCAATATTTAGACGAGTCAACCATAACAAGTACATGTCATGTGATGAAGGAAAAAAATAAATCATTTTTACCTGTTTGCTTGCTGGGCTGCGACCCCATGAAAGTCGTACTGCCTGCTTTCCTATTGTTGATCCATTCAGCCCTTGCAGTGCCTCTTCCGCATCAGCTCTACAACATAAGATATGCACATACCATCTCAAGTCTTGCAGTAACTAAAATCACAGAAATTACTAGTTTCTTGTATCAGCATATTAGGTGCATAATGTAAAGGATACGGATAAAATATCTTAAAGACATACCTGTTGACAAACTGAACAAATCCACATTGCTTCCCAACAGGAATTTTGACAGAGGCAAGATCACCATACTTTGAAAATGCTTTCCTTAGTTCATCTTCACTAACATTGGGGTCAAGCCCACCAACATATACCTGCAGCATCCATAAATGAGATAGTGTCGTAATACAATCGTTCTTTTCTACTTGCAAGTACAAGAATGCATGCAATTCACGTTATGAAAATGACAGCTAGTTGACAAATATAATACACATCAATGTGTTTAGATCTCTCACATGGAAGTGGTACCATTTAATAGATTGGAAAAGAATTTGCAAACCATACTAATAACCAAAGGTGTGCAATGGGTATTATTTATGGTCTTAAACAGCAAGAAAAATAGAACTGCATCAGAAATTTTCTGCAAGTTAACTAGCCACCAGTAATAACCATATCATACCGTCCTGTTAGTTGAGTCTGCATCAGATTGCCTAGGTGGAGACGAGCCAGAATCGCCTGAAGTACAAAAATCATAAGAGAACAAGAAATAGTAATATTCCACATAAGAAATGGCACTGTAATACAAAATCGTAAGAGAAAAAAGAAAATTCACATCGGATGGAGACTAACAAGAAACACTAGAAATAGTAATCTTCCACATAAGAATTGGCAGTGTTATACTATGATGCTACTTCATACCACATGCCCACAAACCCACACATGTGTGTCCAAGACTACAAGCTGTAACGAACACTAGAGAAACAGGTCTCAAAGCTCACTCCTTCAGAAAATGAGCACATGACGAAAGCATGCATTGAATAATACCTACCAGATAGCCCACACTTCATCTATATAAACAGTCACTAGACAAGAAATAAAAGAATATGATTGTTGCATCTTCAAGTCAATCATGACAAAGGGATAACATTGGAGAATATCGGATGACCCTACGGATTGCAGAAAAGGAAAGGCTGCATAACATGTAACCAAAGGGAAAAGTCATACAAACAACATTCATTGGAAATACCTGAAGATCTTCTAGGGGTTGCTGGTCCTATTCGAATTGGTCTTGTGGAACAGTATACACCATTCATTTCAGTCATTGCATGAGTTTTGTCGTTATCATCACCAAACCGAACAAAGCCGTAGCCCCTGGAACGGCCCGTGTTTGCATCAATAATAACTTTAGCTCCTTTCACTGATCGATATTTGCTAGCAAAAAGTTCCATCAACATGTCATCAGTAACATCCACAGCCAAATCACCAACGAATATAGAGTGGTCAGATGCAACTTCAGAGCGTTTTTCTCCCATGCTATACGATGCCCAGTTTAACTTAAAAGCTCGGTCAGTATTAGGCATTACATGACCGGTAAAGTTCTGTAGTGCTTTCTCTGCTGATGCGTGAGAATAGAACTCAACAAAACCGTAACCCTCGGAAACTCCTGAATGCCTATTGCGAATAACTTTAATTGTCACCACCTACAAAAACAGAATTAAATAAAAATTGACAGTCAGTAATTTATAGGGTGGAACTATTGAGGAAGACCGACTAAGTATTTTGAAGAAAAAAAAAGTATAATCAAACCGTGCAACCACTACGGGACTAGCACAAAACGAATACATTTAAGTCAATGGCAATAGTCATAACTGAAAAGATAGCACCTTTACCACCTTACAAACATAATGCTACATGATGTCACACATTTACACACAAAATTCGGTTAGATTTGCATCATGTAACAAATCATAAGGCTGTTGTGAAACTATGTGCAAATCAATATTCATAGTGTGACATAGCTAACTATTATAGTTAGTCCAAACTGCAAGAGAAGGCCCGAAAGTTGGCGCCTTTAACAACTACTTAGCCTAGCAGAGCACGAAGCTCATAGCTTTATCAATATTAGGACAAAATTAGCCGCAAAATTATGCTTTCGTGCCAATTGCGACATGTTATAAATGAACAATGCACAGACACGGTTCAAATCTAACTAGACCGGAGAGATCCGGTACGGACAAGACTGGATCAGAGAAGCAGGCTCAGGGAGAAAACCAACCTCGCCACTTGGACCGAAGCAACTGTGGAGGTAGTTCTCATCCATCCAGTACTGGAGGTCACCGACCCAGATCGTCCGGTTCTCGTCACCCCCGTTCCCGCCGGATCCACCCGACGGAGGCGGCGGCGTCACCGAGGCCGGCGGCGCGAAGTGCTTAACGAACTGCGGCGGAGGAGGCGGCGGCGCGGCCACCATGGGGTGTGGCGGCGGGTACGGGATGACCACCCACCGCGGCTGCGGCATGTGATG
>LAPY01000215.1:130713-146750 GCA_000970635.1 Eragrostis tef
GGAGGAAGGATCAATCTAGAAAAAGTACGCCCCAGCCCCCCAGCTATACCTGAGCTGAAGGAAAACCTCAATACAACAATTTTGTAAGGACTAGGCCGAAAAAGTCTTCGCATCTCCGCTCCCCTTTCCCGGCGTCGGCGTCGGAGAAGGCCACCGCGCGCAGCGATGGACAACAACAACATCTTGGCTGCGTGGCCGGTCGTGGCCCCGGGCATCGCCGGCGCCGTCTTCGGCGTCGGCTGGTGGTTCTGGGTCGACGCCGTCGTCTGCAGCGCCGCCGCCGTCCCGTTCCTCCACTACCTCCCAGGTACGTGCAGCGTCCCCCGATGCTTCAGCCCCGTAATCATCGGTTCCTTGGATCCGTACGCCTCCCAGAGCTAGGGTTTTTGAATCGGTCATGGACTCTGCCTTGATTAGGGTTCTTCGCTTCTTTCGCGGCGCTCATGTTCAACTGCGTGAACCGGGAGGACATCGGCGACAGTTACTACTCGCCCTACGATGACTCCGAGTGGAGGTGAGGAAAATTTCGAACCCAGCTGGTTTATGTTTTTATGGTGAAATTCATTTGAATTGCTGATGTGGCTGATTGAACAATTGTGGTTTACTAGTTTGATTGGGCGAACTTGATGCCTGATTGTGCCAGCTATAATGGAATTAGTTTCTGCAGGCCTGTGCATTATCTGCTGTAGTACTGTGTACCAAAGTTTCTTGGTTGTTGTAGCCTAGAACTTGCTGAGGCGTAACTTTAAATGTTTGGAGGCTTAATTGATAAAGCCAGTGATTTAGGATTTTTGGAGTGGAGTCCTAATTTACTTGATTTGGAATTTAAAATGACGAGTGCTTAAAATGGTCATAACAGAATCCATTGGGATAGAGACGCTCGGAAACCATTGAACCATAGTAAAATTATCCAATGCCACCAGTTGCCTCTTGCCTTATGAATCAAGGCCATGAATCAAACTACCATTGAAATGGGTGAGGGTTACAGTATACCAGAGAGTAGCATATAGAAATACAACGACAATGAATGTTTATTCAAGTTTCTTTCTGATACTTCAAACAGGGGTGTAAATTGGTGAAACCAATGGTCCCTTCCAACACCATCTAGTTTAATAACATACACTTTTTCCTAAATGTAGGCTCGTTTTAAAAGAGTATATTTCATTCTATTTTTTCCCTGAAGAGGGTTGGAGGATACCCTCGGGTCACCAGTTTACACCCCTACGTCCAACCTTCTCCAGATAAACCTAAAGGCACAAAATCTTAATAATTATTGCTATCCATAAACTGGTTCACGAGTTATCAAATGGTCTACATGTTAAGGCTTTTTAAGATAACCTATCATTCTTACATTCCTCTGGCCAGTCAGAATATCCTATGCTATGTTGTTTTTGTTGCATTTACTCTATGCTCAATCTGGTAAATTTATACTCCTACTATATGACAACGGAATGCAATGAATTGCAGGGTAAAACTCTGGCTTTTTATTTCATATGTGGTGTCTTTTGTCTCGTTGGCGGGAGCAGTTGGTTTTTTGGTTCAAGATGCACTAACAGATACTGGGCCGTCTGCATGGACTGGCATTGCTGGTGTTCTACAGTGCGTGTTTGTATTAGTGAGGTATTCACTCTTTCCTTTATTTGGTCACTTTACCATTAGTATCTTCTTTGCATCCTTCTTCCATTGTGTATAATATTCATTATATATCTTGCAGTGGGTTGATCTACTGGACATGCCACTCTGAAGATTGACTGAAGAAGTATGACCAAGAAAGATGAGGATTTTAAGGTGAAAATGATTTAAGCTTTGCCTGCGGAAATACAAATGTCCTATCATGGTCTATGTTTTGCCCCAAGGTTGGTGTTTCTGTAAATATAATATCATACCAGACTACTTGCGTAGTTTTAAGATGTTTTGGAGCAACAAACCTCAATGGATGAGATAAGTTGTAGTAAATATCCATATATTTTATGCAGTGGTAGATTTTAGATTCTGTTCAAATCCATGATCCTGTAGCTCGTGAGTCCTATTTCGGTTGTAAGAGGAATCGTCAACATGTCTCAACATCTACCGTTTAAGAAAAACATTTATCAACATCAGCCCTGTAAACTCGTCAGTGTGCACTCTCTTAGAAAACAGGGAGGTGTGACGGCTATTAAGGTCCTATATATTACATCATCTGTTTTATGGCTAACCTAAAATTGCCAGTCTAGTCAGGATATTGCATATCCTACTTCAACCTTTCAAGGTAAACGGCGCCAGCAACCCAGGACGTGGAATACGAGATCTATTCTTTAGAATATCCTTTGACACACGTATTCCGGTCATTGCCTGAGTATGACCGTAGACTTCTCTGAAAGGTGTGCTGCTTGACCGGCACGCCACTACTAGACTAGTACTCTTGATTCGGTCAAAAAAAAAAAAAAAACAAGAGACTAGCACTCTTGTGAGTGGCCCACTTGGGGCTGCACTTCCAGAGAATTTCACCCTGTTTCGCAGCCGTTTTACAGTGACGGCTGCTAAAAACATAACTACAAACACATTAACGACTGCTGGAAAAATAACTAGAATGCCTGTTCGCTTCGCTGCTTTGCAGCGGCTGTTTTGCAGCAGCTGTATGTTTCAGTTATTTCTTCTGCAGTCGCTACAGTGTTTCTGCAGTCGCTACAGTGTTCGTAGTTATTTTTCTGCAGCCGCAGCTGTAGGCTACCGAACAGGCTAAATATTCGTTGTTCTACGCGTCTTTTTTTTCCGGGTTCGTTTGACCCGAACCTAGCTCGAGCTCAAGAAAAAGACGATGGCCAAGATTGGATGTTTTTAGGGTGTCTTAATCATGAGAAATTGACATTACCGTGCTTAGGAGTAGTCGATCATTTTCACTCGATAACTTGCCGTTGACTAGTATGTTGATGCATGTATGAAAGAGAGAAAAAGTTGAATCAGTTTGTTTGTTTTTGTTTTTTTCTTTGCGTGTGCGTGTGTTCACAAAACACGAGCGGTTTGAATGTTGTCTCTGCGGGTTGAGACCTCGTTTTTTTTTTCCTTTTAGCACTTGTTGAGACCTCATATGTGCTGTCTATTCGTCTTTAGGCCCGCGTTGTCATGATTCTTACAGGGCTGAACTAATTTGTCTGCGCTGAACTAGTGGGGTTCCGGAACTGATACAGAATTCATGCGTTCCATTCAAAGCCTAACGTGTTATTTTCTGGGTGATTCTTTTACTTTACCAGCATTAAGTTTGTTTCCCTACGTAGGCGTAATCTAAAGGATGGGTCTCAAGCTACTCAACCTGGAAATGTGTTGACTCCTGTGAGCACCACAGTGTACTACGGTCCTACAACAACCAGCTGCGTGTTCATCATCATCATTGAAAAAAAAAATGAAGAAAAAGGATACTACACGCATGAACATGATATCCACATATATGATCGCCCTGCTCTGTCAGTGTCTCGATAGTGAAACAACATTCCAGTGCGCTCTCCAAAGTTTCAACAGGCTGACACCTGCCATAGCTTATTACCACCCTATAAGCATAGTTTAGTTGTGGAAGTTGGGGCTTTACCAACCGTTTTCTACCAAACATGACCACTTGCACCTTTTCTTTAGGTCGAATGTTTCTCCACCCAACCTTTGGTCAATTTAAACTGCAGATCCTCCTCACATGTAGTCGTTCCAGCAGCTGATGTGGACCATGTAGAATCTTGCAAAAAAGAATTAGCGGCCAGCCATGTGGTATAGGTGGCAGGATCTCATCATGGGTCCCCGGTTTTGGGATCCCCGCATTGGGAAATACTAGTTGTTGGTAGGCTCGAAAATGAGCTGCCACGACCATGAAATCGTGTCCACAGACGTCTCCGTTAATTAATTGTAAATTATAGGTCGGGCATCATACCTTGTGTTCAAACGAATTCGATCGGACAAAGTCTCTAGAACTCTGTTGGGTATTTGAATTTCTAGACGTCTCAGTTCCTTCCAAATTGCATTTGAATGCAATCGGAGGGAGTACTTTTGATAATTAATCGCCTTCGTCGTCAGGATATGCTTCGGCTTCAGGCAACAACCATAGCTGAGTTGCCATCCCATGACGTGTGTACACAGCATGTCAACATGTCACACGTCGGTGAATGGTGATGGCGCGAACGCATTAGCTGGAGGTTGGCTCGTGGTGCTTCGTGCCTAACAACTAACATGTACTAATCATTCTCTTTAACTTTTGCCTAATCAAACAAAGCATCCCTTTTTATAAGGCAGTATTTTTTGTACTGGTGACGTCTGATTGGCAAAAATTCTCATCCGTCTTGACTCCCATGTCGTATTTCGCCAAACTTTCTGTGTCCCTATTTCTAGAACTCCACATCTTGAGAATTTGTATCTTTATTAATTCTCAAAATAATTTCACATGTTTCTTTAAAGAAACTCTAGGTAACCTATTACATCTATGAGCGATGTACGCAACCTAACGTGACACATCGGCTTGGTTGATCCCACTAAGAGCAGCTGCTTGAGGCTGCTGATTTCCTGCATCACATCACATGCCTAAACAAACCAGAGACTTGGTTTAATGCCATGAAGTCATTTACAGCTATGATCAAGTACAACAACATTGAGGAAACTCAAAATCTATGTGCTGGAAAAACCTTTCTTATTTTTATCAAGATAAATTATTTCTCATGTTGTACACTCCGTATTCCATTTACTTTCACGACATCTATACCTCTTAACCTAGTTGCCCCCAGCTCACCTTACACGGCAGGACACCCGTCCAAATCCATTAAATAGCCAAGAAAAAAATTATAGAAGACTCTCACGTCTATAAACTGCACTTCAGCAACTAAATAAAAAGAGCGAATAAAAATAAAAATGTATGGAGAAAATAGAGAAGAAAAGGGAAAGGAAAATCCTTTCAAAAGTGAGAAGAAGAGGAAGCCAACAAAGTGGCCACGCGCTCCATTGCAGAGTTTCAGGCCGCCAGCTTCCTCCTTCAGGCCCGGTCGGCTCACCGCCCTCGGTGACCGCCGCCTTCTTTGACGCCGGCCTCCGCCTGCGCCTCGCCCCTAGTCACCGTGCGCGTTTGGCCAAGCTCCACACGAAGCTTGAATCTTTGAGGCGACCATCCGGAGCTGAGCTCCGGCTACTTGAGTTCAGGCTTAATTTGTCTCCCAATCCGAGGCCAAGATTCGGAGCGCGGCGAGGAGAAGCGATGAAGGGCAAGGGCGGGGCGCTGGACCGGAGGTCCTCCGCCAGGTGGAGGGTGCTGCTGCTCTGCGCATTTAGCTTCGGCCTCGGCATGCTCTTCACGGACCGGTGCGTCATCCTTTCTTCTCTCTGCAGGAACCTCTGGATCTCGCCTTGCGCTTCGGGCTCTGGGAGTTCGGTCTAATGGCTCGTCGGCGCGGGGAAGACATGGATTCTGATGTGTCTCTTATCCCGTTTGAGATTTGGAGTTTGAAAAAGTTATTGGTTTTAACCAATAGCGTGCCGGGTGGTTTGAAAATCATGGCGTTCCGAGATTAGTTTAGGCTGGAAATTTGATTTTGATCCTCTCTTTTCCCCCCTTACTTCATTTCTGGTGTTTTCCTCTACGAGCCTAGGGCGATCTGGGTTGGTGGAAAGATCCTTCTTTTTTATTTTTCTTGGAACGGGAGATGACGGTTTGATGGGGATGGGAGCAGGTGTCTACCTGAATCTGTTCGTGCTTGCGTGCGAACGTGCTACTTAATAAGTTCATTAATGAATTCCCCTCCTTTTTTCTGCTAAAACAAAATTTACTTAACAAGTTATCAATTAGTGCGAAGTTGGGTTTTAGTTTTTGGCTAAGATCCACCGAGACTACTTCCAGCTTTTCCATAGCAGATAACGAGCTTGGGCATCAGCTATGCCATCATTGGGACAACGGAGTTGGTTTTGTTCTATGTGCATGATCTGTAATAGTTCTGTCAAAAGATACATTTTGAGGTGGAAAGTTTATTTCTGTAGCTGTAAGGAATTAAGGATGCCTCATGTGAAACAATACTATTTTGTCCGTGAAGTCCTGCTTGGTTTAATGCTAATGGGCGCAGGGATTAATGCTTGGTTTGAAACAGTACCCAAGTGTCGTTAGCCACTGCGAATAGTTTCAATGTTACCCCTGAACCTTCCAAAAGAGATACTAACTCTTTAGGATCAAGTTTTATACTTAATTTGGTAGTGAGGTAGTGATTGGCCGGCAATTGTATTTGAACATATGAGCTAGGGAGGGACTGATATAGGCTCAACATAAACGTTCATATAACAGCTGTTATGGTTTACGTGGGGAAGATCAGATTTAAAATTAACAAGTTTGGGCGCCATTTTGAGAAGCAAATGGGCCAGCCATCAGCTGGACATCACTGCACGATCTGTTTGAGTCACACATTGAATGTCACAGTACTACCTGTTTTTGGTTGATTTCTTTTGCCTTTCACATTTTTTGACATTTCATGGTAATTCATTGTGAGGACGTTTGACAGGTGCTGGACAACACCTGACACTGGGAATCATATCATGTCTCAACGCCGTAGGCAAGATCAAGAGCTGCAACTTGTATCAGAGGATTGCAGCACAAAGAGGGTATGCTCCAGATACTTTTTACGATTTCACCATATATTTTGTTACTCTGTTTCTGGCTGAAAAGAATCTATATTTGGATCACAGAAGCATGGGGAAGATAAAGATATAATGGGAGAGGTAACCAGGACCCATGAAGCCATACAGTGAGCTCCTTTTATTCGATAAGAAGTTCAGTTTAACAATGTGTCTGTGCTTAGCTTATTTGATCTGAAAGTTTTTTCCCCGGAAATTGTTTGTGGTGTTAGATTGTTGGATAAGTCCATCTCAACGCTGCAGATGGAGCTTGCGGCGAAGCGGAGCACACTAGAGCGGCTCCGCTCTAGTGGTACACAAGTAGCCTCAGAAACTAACCAACCAAGGAAAAAGGCGTTTGTTGTCATTGGAGTCAACACTGCTTTCAGCAGCCGTAAGCGTCGTGATTCGGTCCGGGAGACGTGGATGCCTCAAGGTGTGTCGTTATTCTTAGTACACTGAATGAATAATGGTGTGGGCATATTAGGACAATGATTAATTCATCAGTTTTTCTCAGTATGAAGCAAATCATTCTGTAGTAATTAGCATTGATTAATTCATCAGTTTTTCTCATGAAGCAGTCATTCTTCAGTAATTTGCATGAGTAACTTTAATGAATCCGCAGATCTCTACATCTTGAATTCAAATCACAGCAGTTTCTACCTAACGTAAGATATGTTTGCACTATCTTAAACATAATCTTGACAAGAAAATAAGCTTAAGCTGAACTGGAATTACCTTATTCTTAGACTTCTATGTTATTGTTGTTCGCTGGAGAAGCCAAAAGCTATTGGTAGGCAGGTTCTATAAACCATAACACTGAGCTTATAAACTTTGTGTTCTTTAACTGCTCGTTTAAGCATGTACACGTTCCATATTGTATCATCCTTGTGTAAACTTGTTATCACAGTCAACAATCTTCTTTCCTTGCTATTAGGTGAAAAGCTGCAACAATTAGAAGAACAGAAGGGAATTGTTATCCGCTTCACGATCGGGCACAGGTAAACAGAAGGTTTCAGTACTCGTGCATTTCTAGTTTCATTGCCTGGCATTTTTTTTTCTCTTCGCGTGTACTTGTAAGTTCTAGTCGTATCAACTGGACATATTTCTTCTGCGATTGTAGAGGAAACAACTCTTGGACTTTTTCCATTCCAAACAACCTATTACAGATACAAGTCGTTGTAATGAAAATTTTCAGACACATTCGCTGGGACTGATATACTGGACAATGTTATAGTAACACTGCGTCCATTGAAATTTTTGTAGCTCTATACTAGAAATGTCATCAGTTAGTAGTCTTGGACGTGCAACAGATCATAGCCTTTAGCTCTAATAAGCCCTAAGTCTTGCTAAAAGCTGATCTTGGTGTTAATCTGCAGAGCACTTCAAATTAGTGAGTTCTGTTATTGCCACCGTAATATGGCTGATATTTTGTTTCCATGTACCGTATTAAGCCAACCCATGTCTACTCATGTCTCCCCATGCCATATGAGAATTATCCAGTTATCCATTGTAGTCTGTAGATGATCTGTTGTGCCGTGGCTGATTGAAGTGACCTCTCCTTATTCAATTCACTGCATCTTCTATAGATCTGTTGATATCAGGTGCTCATGGCAATTTTTGACACCAACAACATTTTGTTTCGTACTGTTAGATCCTTTCATCCCTATCCGAGTACAAACTTGATAGTACCTTCTTGGATGTAATAGTGACTAACATTTTGGTTTTCACAGCGCTACATCCAATAGTATCCTTGACAAAGCTATAGATTCAGAGGAGGCCCAGCATCATGACTTTCTTAGACTGGTGAGGATGTCCTCTTCAATAAACTTGATATTCAAACCTTTTTTAGACCACATTCAGGTATTTTTTTTCCCCACGCTGCCCTGACCATTTTACTGCATCTGTTTATTTAATTATGCAGGACCACGTTGAGGGATATCATGAACTGTCAGCCAAGACAAAAATTTTCTTCTCAACAGCTGTCAGCATCTGGGACGCTGACTTCTACGTCAAGGTTGACGATGATGTCCATGTGAACTTAGGTGCTTCTCTTTTTTCCTTTTAATCTTAGATATTGTAACTTCCTCTTCCTCTTGAATTTATGACTCAATCGATTTATTGGTGTTTGCATGAACAAATACAGGAATGCTTGCCACTACCCTGGCTCGGCATAAATCAAAACCAAGAACTTATATAGGCTGCATGAAGTCGGGCCCAGTTCTCGCTGACAAGTAATGCTAACTGCACAGTGCTAGAATTTGAACATAAATGTTAAGCACTAATAGGTACCTCCTCTAACCTGCTCCATTTTTACAGGAATGTGAAGTACCATGAACCTGAATACTGGAAATTTGGGGAGGAAGGGAACAAATACTTCCGTCATGCTACTGGGCAGATATATGCTGTTTCGAAAGATCTTGCGACTTATATTTCAATCAATCAGTAAGTTTTGTTAATGTTCATGCCATACAAAAGGGCATCTGATCACCTAAAAGGAAGCTAATGATGTGAATGATCATTATCAGGCCTATATTGCACAAATATGCTAATGAAGACGTATCACTTGGATCATGGTTCATTGGATTGGAAGTTAATCATATTGATGAGAGGAACATGTGTTGTGGAACTCCACCAGGTCTGTTTCCTCACATTGCACAATTGCTCCTTACATGCTTGTCTTCTACTTCTCCTGATTATGAGTACAACTCCACAGATTGTGAGTGGAAAGGGCAAGCTGGCAATGTCTGTGTCGCGTCTTTTGATTGGAGCTGCAGTGGCATCTGCAAGTCCGTCGAGAGGATCAAGGATGTACATGCTCGATGTGGTGAAGGAGACTCCGCTGTTTGGAGCGCTCTTATCTAGTGAATGCTGTCAGCCCGTAAATATGTAATGTAGCATACATGTTCAGCTCTTCTGGTGGACATCTACATAGGCAACTGCTCAAGTGAACTTGACAAGACTGAGGATCCTGCCTGTTGACCAGATATATCAAATGGCAGAAGACGCAGGGACGATGTTGATGGTAGTGACTTGGCTTGGCGATACGGCAACACATGTAGCCTACCGGATGCTTGTTGAAATATGTTGATAGATGGTGGTTCTGTCTGTCACCGTTGGTGACATTGATGGTGTTAGAAAAGAGACGACGTGGGGGTTACTAATGTTACTGATCTTACATGTAGGGAGAGTTTCTCAGCCGCGCGTATGAATGTAGAGATCGTGTAATGTTGAATACATTGTTTGATGCAAATTTTGACTGATTCTTTTTGTTGTTTGCCAGTTCTTTCATTTATGAAAAGAATGTATCCTGTCTGCTTGAACATCAGGATTGTTAGAGAGATGGAGCTGTTCAACAGACCCTCCTAGCCAGACATTAAAGCAATGAAGGCATAAAATATAGGAAGTTCCCAAAACAATCTCTTTTTTGTCAACATGCCAAAAACAATCATTTAGTACGATGGAAAAAATAGAAATAATTTCTGAATTCCAAACCATCTCAAAGCGTTCCTCTATCCTTGATGTGGCCTGTCGGAGTGGTTCTTGGACGGATGCTGCTGGTCCCTTTCGGTGTTTTCAGTAGTCAGCAATTATTTTGCAGGCAATAGAGCCCTAGACTAGGCATTTTGAAGGACTTTGCAAGGGCACATCTGATGCCCCAGACTAGTCAATTTTGACGCCGTATCCTACTGCTGAAGCGATCTGATGCGCCAAAAAAACACTTACAAACCAGCAAGACACGTATCATCGAAACAAATAGGGTATTTGGAACCAAGCGACTTCACCAATATATTCAGCTTGTCCATGTCAACAGCAGACTTGTCTTTCATGAAAAGAAAACCTGTGAGAAGCCTATTCTTTCAAAGGGCACATCCATCTGATTCTAAGATCTACTACATGTGATATTCCTGGGCAGAGTGGATCCCCTAAACTCCTTTCAGTATGCAAAAATTGTCAGAACTATCTGTAAACCAACTCCTAAACTCCCTAATTGCTGGACATGCGGCAACAGAAAAGAAAAAGAAAAAAAAACGCCTTTGACAAGACTCATGCCAAAAATGTTGACTGTCGTTTGCAGTATGGTAACACAACCAGCATCACTTGAAGATCTGATTAGGCATTGCATTTTGCAAACTCCGGTGGTCTCTCATAATATATTACTACCTGTTTTCTAAAGAATCTGCTAGGTTTTCCATCTGTCTTTTAGCTCCTGTGTGCGTATGTTCTTGCAACTCTCATTTAGCTCCGCCTAAAATACTGAGGAGAATGATCCTGACATTAGCATTGGATTCCATAGACCAAAGCTTCTTCTCAAGCTCCGCGCATCCTTTTACCTACATAAAATTGGAATTGATGTCATGAAAATATTTTGGCGATACATATATAAGGAATAAAAATTGCTGTCAGGCTCAAAACATATTCTAGTTATGGAGAAATGGACGAATTGAATCAGTAATCACTGGAAAGGAAAATATTTGACAGAAATTAAGGACGCAAAAAGAGCTTACAGAGTCTGCAATCTCTTCCAAACCCAAAGGTTGAACTACTTCATCTTCTCTCCAGCCAAGAGATATCAGGAAAGGCTTATCTTCTGGAGGAGGTTCGGCTGGATATTCTTCATCTTCTGGTTCTGTAGCATCTGATGATAAGCTACTTTCCTCATTGCCAGTTTGGGATCTATTGAACCCATCATCTGAATCTGCCGGTGCTGAAAACGAACTGCCTTCTGCACTATCGGAGAGGGACAACTGAAATTCTTCATCGCCTGTGTCAGCAGGTTCAGATGACGAGTCAGCTTCCTTCTTATCATCTAGAAGCTCCTGAGACACTCCATCGGCAACATCGGTTTTCACGGATGAACTATTATCCTCATTGTCAGATAAGTGCCTCTGGGACCCCTCCGAAGAATTTTCCTCCTCACATGAACACTTCCCATTCCCCATACATTTCATTCCAGTAGGGAAAACAGATTGATCATTCCCATGGTTAAGAGAAGAATCCTGTTTCACATCAATTAAGCTGGATGGAAATTGCTGATATCCTGTCTCTAGGGTGGTGCTTGAACCATTTGAAGACTTGGTCCGTAGCGACTCAAAGAATTTATGCTTGTCTCTAGCATTTGATTTTCTATCACCACATGGAGCTTGCAGAGGCAGAGAAAGTTCACGGGTGGCAATTTTAAACTTTTGGCTGACAACTGGCTTTTTCTGTGGTTCCACTGAAACTGATGGAGCTGGAGGACTGACAGGAATGCTAGGACAATCTCTGGAAGTGTGCACAGTACCATTTTGCTCTCGATTGAGGACTTGGAAACTTCCTGACTGAGAAAGCTTTGAAATATCGATTTTAACTGGAGCACGAACAGATCCGTTGGCAGAATGCATTTTGAATTGTTGAGCGGTCTTACTGGGACCAATAGGATCTCCCATCCTTGCAGATTTTGTTTTCGAAGAAGTTAAGACCTGGATAATGATTGAAATCAATTAGTTAAGTACACGTAGTAGCCCTCACTAAAGAACATCATTTAAAGATAAAACCAAATATAACAAGGACAAGAAATAGATGGAGCTTATAAGAAGTCCTAATTCATATAGCACCTGGATAGATAAGGAAAGGAAGACTTCTTTTTATGTTTTTTTTTATCAAGGAGTTCACGATAAACACATCACATCCATTAAAGAAACCAGCTATATTTAGCAAATTAATAAATAAAAAGAGAGCCTGTAAGTGCAGAATCAGTAAACACATGAAGTCTATATAGCTGTTTATCGGTCTTTGGTAATACAGGAATGCTGACACACCGTGATGCATCTAAAAGCAAATTATTTATTTATTTATTCATTTTTTTTGTTGTGCAAAGGGGGGGGAGGGTCTAGCTCGTGGGACATGAACTCAAATGCTACACTAAATATTCTGTTGCTGAAACAAATCAGCCATCGAATTTATAACAACACTATATATTTAAGAACTATGGCGCAAAACCTAACAATAAGAATAAGAAGTCTCCACAAATTCATGTCCATTGATACAGGTCCCAAGAAACACGAAATAAAGATTATGTTCTTGTCCAAAAGACAAAAGAGTAAAGCCTAAAAATATTGGAAGGCATATAGCTACTATACAAATAAAACTGATTAGGGCTGAATACTTACAGAAGATTTGCTAGCTGGAGGGGTCAGGGGCCTCAGAGTATACTGCCTTAAGGTTCTTTCTTCAATCTTCTGAGCCTCGATCGATAGCTGTAATTTACATGCACAAATTCAGGGACCAATAACTTTGAATGTAAGCAAATCAAATAAAAAGAACATATTGTGGGTCCTACCTGGGGACCAATGGAAATCCTCAGAGGAGCTTGCATCACTGTCTCCGCCATGCTTAATGCAGTCCCACTGTTTGACACTGCTTCAATCTGTTTACAAGGAGCAGTTTGTAGTACAGAAGACGCAGCTAGGCTTTTCTTTACATCTTTTAATAAAGGGAGATCAGCTAGCACGGAGTTCCAGCCATCAGACGCATTTATCAGAGGTACATTCTGAATTGGTGTGCTGATACCAGGAGATGGGACTCTGCTTATGCCTTGCTTTCCATTCTTATCTTCCAAACTAAGCTGTGGAAATTCTCGTTCAAAGTCCATGCCAGCAGCTTTGTTTCTAGGGGTACTAACAACAGCATTGTTTCTAGGGGTGCTGAGAGCAGCATTGCTTCTAGAGTTCAGAGCAGAATTGCTTCTAGATGTACTGAGAGCAGCATTGCTTCTAGAGGTAGTGAGTGCAGAATTGCTTTTAGAGGCACTGAGAGCAGCATTACTTCTAGAGGTATCAGCAGAATTGCTTCTAGAGGTATCAGCAGCATTGCTTCTAGAGGTACTGAGAGCAGCACTGCTTTTAGAGGTACTGAGAGCAGCACTGCTTACAGAGGTGCTGACACCAGCACTGCTTCCAGATGTGCTGACAGCAGCACTGCTTGCGGAGGTGCTGACAACAGCATTGCTGGTAGAGGTGCTGACAGCAGCATTGCTTGTGGAGGTGCTGACAGCAGCAGTGCTTACAGGAGTACTAACAACAGCATTGCTTTCAGAGGAGCTAACAACATCATCGGATTTAGAGGAACTAACATCAGCATTGCTTCTAGAGGTACTATTATTATTCAGACTAACTATTCCCTTGTTCCTTGTCTCTGCCTTCAAACGGGCACGATTTAACCTATCTCTTTCAGGTCTGCATGTGCTAAATGACTGAAAACCATCACGATCTGGAGCAATTGGCCTACTCTCCCTATCGCGGGAATCAAAATCTTTCTCCCGGTCCTTTTCCCTGTTCCTTCCGAAATTTGCGTAGCCCCTTGACTTTCCCATTCCATCTCGGTCAGCCGTTCGGGATCCATTAGAACCAGAACTCTTACGTGATGGAGGATGACGGTCACGCCCAGTTGCGTGGTTTCTTGATGAACCACCCTTGCCTTGATAATCTAAGCACGCAATAAATACTTACCGTTAGAACCAAGGTCAGCTTAGCTTTGGAACACAGAAAAATATGACGATTATATTCGATTGAAATACACGACACTACAATTGATTGCTCCAGTTGGAAAACCATTATTCATTGATGATTGTATGCACATCAGTAGGAATTTACTCAAAAGTATAGAAGAAACAACACATATCTTCATATTAGTCCACAGAATTGACTGATGCAAGGTTGCAACAAAATAAGGTCATATCAGTGAAAGAACCAAAAGAATGATCGCACCACGACGGATATTTAATATGCAGGTGGAAATATAGTACAAGAATGGCATTACCCGAGCAGTTGCATTAACTAACTAGCCAATGATGTATATATTTTCTTCATACGATCCAAAAAAACTAGTTCTCAGTATAACATTTTGGTTTGCAAACACATTTTATTTTACATTTTTCTTTCTAGCCATTGCACAAGTGATAAACTATTGTATTAAGTGCTGATTGGTGGAATAACTTTATTAGAGAGGTGTGTAACAGTTGATAGCCGCAAATATGTCATCATGTACTAAAGCCTAAAACTGCTGTTTTTTGTTTACCAAATACATCACAAATACGATATCCTCCAACAATGTAGCAACAGCTACAAATTGTGTCCATCTTAAGCACCAAGGCATAGAAATTAAATTCGTTTTATCTTTGGAGCAATCAATTCACATTACACTACACAACCACGTAAATCACACCCTTGTTTATCATTTCCTATAGTTGCTCCATCTTAACCATCTGGTCCAACTTAGAAACCACATTCCAATACAACAATATCTACATTCCCACCATCTAGGGCATAAAACCTGGTAATTGCCACCAAATTGTGCAATAACAGCAGCCACTTTAAAAATAGTCCTAATAAAGCAATGTCAGCATGATCATCGTTACGTTACCGATAACGTCACCCTAATCAAATAGGAGACAGTTTCCCACTAGAAGCAGTTACTCATATGGACTAATACATGAAAATAAGAGACAGTTTCCCGCTAGAAGCAGTTACTCGAATGGACTAATACATGCAACACACATGCACGAATCAAAAAATGTCGCCTTGGCAGCCGTTGGACCCGCCACCCTATAAAGCCTCAAACCTAACAACCCTAATGAGGCATTGCATTACGTCTATCGCACAGCACTGCATTGTACTGAACTGAAACAGAAACAAAATGGGAAATTTCAGTGGAGTTCACCTGCGCGGGGGGAAGGCGCAGCAAAGATGCTCGCAGTGCCAGCAGCCTTGACAGCGTCCTGCCTCAGCCATTGCGGCTTGAAAGCGTGCTCATCCTGCTCCATGGCTGCAGGCACCACTCACCGTCCACCCACCGGCCGCGGTTGTGAGGCCGGGCCAGGGGCGGGCCTGACACAGGGCATGGAGGTTTGAACTGAACCCTCTGAAATTGTGGAGCGTGAAGGTGAACCTTCTGAAATTGTTGCGAGTGTAGACGAAAAGGAAGTCAATGCACCCGTAGCCTCTGATAGATTGCTCCGGAGAAGACTGAACCTAATGGAACCACGGAAGGGCGAGAAGATTGGATTAGATTAGATTACAAGATTGCATTAGCAGGTAAAGTGCCACGCAGCAAACGAATCCAAGTGCAGTACCAGGGCGGCGGAGGAGGGCGACGCCTCCCGGCGAGAGGTGGAGGAGGGGCCCCGGCCCGCGGCGCCGAGTCGGTCACCGGCCTGCCGGCGGCGAGGCGACCGATGGCGAGTCGCAGCGAATTGCGGCGGCGGCGGAGCTGAAGAAGAAACGTCGCCTGCCCGGATTAAACCCTTCGGCTTCCAGATAGGCCTAGGTCTTAGATTAGGGCCGCGCACCACTCGGGCCGCACGACGACGGCCGCCTCCGCCGGGACAACCTCGAGCAATCCAGATGGCGAAAAAAAAAATCAGGAGCCGGAGGACGCAGACGGCGGCGGCGAGGTTT
>LAPY01000215.1:236447-247212 GCA_000970635.1 Eragrostis tef
CACATGCTCTTGCACTGGACGCACGGACGTGGCCAAGAGGGGACGTTTCTGGATTGGAAGCGGATCAGCTGAGTTCACATGATCTGGAAGCGGATCCCAAAAAGGCGCGGGAGTGAGTGAGGTCCGCGTGTGCCCAGCCACACGCGCACGCCCGCTGCCTACGTCATGGGACTCCGCCCGTTCCTCATCTGCTTAGGACAGTGGCGGAGCCACCATGGTTCATGGCTGTTCAAGTGTGTAGGAAGATACGGCAGGTGGAGAAACACCTCACACACCAATACGGTGGGGGTGACCATGCTTATATATCCGGTCAGGTCCTATACATGGAAGCCTCAATCAGAGGCGCTAATCAAGGGATTACAGGTGTACACAATTACTCTAATAAAGTGAACACCCATCAAATTTGTCAAAAAATCAGCGATTCGGAAGCCTCTGTATGTATAGATATTCATATCAAATAGAAAGCAAAGCTCAATGACAGGTTTAATGGTAACACATAGTTGCTGGACTGGTTCAATTTTATGCTGAGGACTTCTCTGGGACAGATCTGATGCATCCACCGTATCAACTTGAACACATTATTTGCTTTGTGTGCAGAGACACAGGTGTACACAATTACTCTAATACCCGCCCGCAGTCGCAGCGGGAGGACTACGGACGCAAAGACTGGACCTAAAGTCAGTAAACAGCTGTACAGTGAGTCCTTTTGTCATCATGTCAGCGAACTGATGTGTAGATGGCACATGGAGAACTCGAACGAGGCCAAGCGATACCTTCTCGCGGACGAAGTGGATGTCAATCTTGATGTGCTTGGTGCGACGATGTTGTAATGGATTTGACGACATGTAGACAGCGCTGACATTGTCGCAGTAGACGACGGTGGCGGAGGAGAGGGGCAGATGTAGCTCCTGGAGGAGTTGACGCAGCCAACAGCACTCCGCGACGGCGTGGGCGACGGCTCGGTACTCCGCCTCGGCACTAGACCGGGACACCGTGGTCTGGCGCTTGGAGAACCAGGACACAAGGTTGTCGCCGAGGTAGACACAGAAGCCTGATGTAGAGCGACGAGAGTCGGGGCAGCCCGCCCAGTCAGCATCAGAGTAAGCAGTGATGGAGGTTGCTGGTGACGTGCCGATGTGGAGGCCAGTGTCGAGGGTGCCCTTCACGTAGCGCAATATGCGCTTAATGAGGGCTAGATGCGGCTCCTGGGGGTCGTGCATGAATAGGCAGACCTGCTAGACGGCGTAGGCGAGGTCAGGCCGGGTCAGCGTGAGGTACTGTAGTGCACCCGCGACGCTCTGGTACTCAGACGGGTCAGCCACAGGGGATCCCTCGACGGCGGACAGCTTGCCGTAAGTGTCAACGGGTGTCGATGTGGAATGACACTCAGCCATGCCGGCTCGCCGGAGGAGTTCCACAGCGTATTGACGCTGCGAGAGGAAGAGGCCTTTAGTGGATCGCGTGACGGAGATCCCGAGGAAGAAGTGCAGAGCGCCGAGGTCCGTCATGGCGAACTCCGAGTGGAGGCGGTCGGTGATGCGTCAAAGGAGGCTCGTGGTCGATGCGGTGAGCACGATGTCATCGACGTACAGTAGCAGGTAGGCGACACAGTCTCCATCTTTGTAAATAAAGAGAGACGTGTTGGAGGCTGATGGTGTGAAGCCGAGGCGACGGATGTATGTCGCAAACCACTGGTACCAGGCACGGGGCGCCTGCTTGAGGCCGTAGAGAGACTTTCGAAGAAGATAGACATGTCCTGGAGCCGAGGGATCAATAAAGCCTGCAGGCTGCTCACAATAAACAGTCTCATCAAGGTTACCATGGAGGAACGCGTTCTTCACGTCGAGCTGATGTATCAGCCAGGAGCGGGAGGCGGCAAGACTGAGGACGACGCGAATGGTCGACGGTTTGACGACCGGGCTGAATGTTTCATCGTAGTCGATGCCGTGTTGCTGGGAGTAGCCGCGGACGACCCATCGTGCCTTGTGGCGGACGAGTGTTCTGTCAGAGTGGAACTTGTGCTTGTACACCCACTTGCCCGTCACAATGTTGGCGCCAGGAGGCCATGGAACAAGGCTCCATGTCTCGTTGTCGAGGAGGGCCTTGTACTCGTCTGCCATGGCGGCGCGCCAATTCGGGTCAGCAAGAGCACTGCAGAGAGGTTCAGCTTGTTAATGGGCTTCGCGATGCCCGCACGTGACCACGTCACCATCTCGTGTGGCCCGGGAGCTGGGCGGGGCACGACGGAAGGCACCACAGGGGGAGCTGGAGCGCGTTGACGGGCCGCGCGCGGCGCGCCGGCGGCGGCGACAGCAGGGGTGGACGACGACGAGCTGGAGGTAGAGGAGGCCACAGCACCTGCTGGCAGCGACATGGCGTTGGGTTGAGGTGGAGGGGCCTGGCGGCGGCTAGGTTTTTGGAGAGGAGATAAGCAGCGGAAGGGATCGTAGATAGGCTGATACCAAGTAGGAAGATACGGCAGGTGAAGAAACACCTCACACACCAATACGGTGGGGGTGACCATGCTTATATATCCGGTCAGGTCCTATACATGGAAGCCTCAATCAGAGGCGCTAATCAAGGGATTACAGGTGTACACAATTACTCTAATAAAGTGAACACCCATCAAATTTGTCAAAAAATCAGCGATTCGGAAGCCTCTGTATGTATAGATATTCATATCAAATAGAAAGCAAAGCTCAATGACAGGTTTAATGGTAACACATAGTTGCTGGACTGGTTCAATTTTATGCTGAGGACTTCTCTGGGACAGATCTGATGCATCCACCGTATCAACTTGAACACATTATTTGCTTTGTGTGCAGAGATAAACGCTTTAGAAAAGTGGAAGAAGATTGCTTTGCTTTGTTTCTCTTATACTCGCTGAAACAAAAAAAGATCTCACGTACCCACTTGTCTACAAGCTTCTTAAATTGGCACTAATCCTTCAGTTGCAACTGCAAGTGTTGAGAGAGTATTCTCAACCATAAATTTTGTGAAGAACAAGCTAAGAAATAGCATGGAAGATCAGTACTTGGATGATCGCTTGGTCACATTTATTAAGCGTGACCCTTTTTATCAAAGTTACTGATGAAGACATCATATGGCGTTTTCAAATTAAGACTTGTCGAGTAAATTGCAGTTCCTTCATTGTTTTAGCAACTTTACTGTTGGATGGACTATTTTTTTATTTTTATATTGCTATTAATGGACCTTTAATTTTATATGTGAAGTAATGTTTCGGTATTGCCTGATGACTTTGAACACCCATCTTCAGAATCCTGGCTCCGCCACTGGCTCAGGACGTCATTGCCGGGAGCTCAAAACCTTTGGGACGCTGATCCACCGCGGCGCGCCTAGCTAGGTACGCGCTACCCTGTGGCCATCCGATCCGATGGCCAGGCTGTGTACGTGTTCGCGTCGCGGACGGTGCGGTGATGAAGATTGGAGTAAAGCAGGGGCCGTCGCTGTCACCGGGACGAGGATCTGGACGGAGTTGCACCGGCGGCGGCCGGTCGATGCGGACGTCATGCGTGCATGCGAGCAGCTTTTAATAATTGGCCCGGAGCTCATCGTAATCACGCAACTCGATCGTAAAGCGAAGGGAGTCGTAGAACGTGTCGTCAGGTGATGAGGGATGATGATGGAAGCCTTGGATGAGTGGTAGTATTGTGGTGACCCGGGATTAGCTCCGCCTAAACCGGGGGCTTAGGTTGGAGCACGCCTGTCTCCAGTGCGAAATTTACGGTACTAGCCCGTGTGGCATATCCAACCACTGGAGTTACGGTTTACTGTACCGTCGATAACGGGAAAGCATTGACCGAGCCAATGATCGCGTCAAGCACTGCACAACGGTTACAAGCCAGCCAGGGGGTACTTCGGTCAATCGCCAACTCTCGCCATCGTTTTCGTTTCCCTTCTCTTTTCTTTTCGGGCGTGCGAGCGCGCGGGCGCAAAGCGGGAGCCGCGGCGACAACGACCTGGCTGGCCCCGGGATTGAAAACGTCGCATGCAGACTGCAAAGCCGTTGCAATCGATCCATCCCGAGAGCCTGACTGCTCCGCCCAGAATAAAATCGTTTTCGGGATCAGGACGGGCGCCTGCAGAGCAGCGCAGCGCAGCCTACTTCCTCCTGCAACTTTAGCGCCTCCTCCTTTTTATCGAGCCCACATGTCACTGCTACTAATACAGTATAAAATGATACTCCAATCTATCTGAGTTAATTATCGCATCCTTAAGTAAGCTCGAATCTACTGCGTAGGCAAAGCTTTGGATAAAGGTTTCGGCTAAGTCCGTTGCTCCTGGACCGAACCTTCTTTCACCTAATTAAACGATCTAGGTGCAGTGTTACTGAGCTGTACTACTGGTCAGCATCAGTAAATCTGTGCTGGATACTGTTGTCACTTGCATACTGGCTGATTTCACTGCCCTGTGAGTATTTATCTCAATTTTTTTTCTCTATCACCATATATGCTTCTCTCTACCTTTTGGTGTCTCCGTGAGAGAATCAGTGGCGCTAATCGAATCGTCCGTATAGAATCTATATCCCCTCAGGGCGACAGCTATGCCTGATAAAAATCTTACGAGGGATACTGGAAAAAGGACGTGGGGTCTCTCAAGGAACATTTTTCATCAAAAAATATCAAGGGGGAAAATATCATATAGTACCTAACATTCTGGAGAAAAACGCTTCGGCCAAATGCACCTAAGAAAAAGAATCGGAGGGAGTATTATGAGACCTCTTGTGAACAGAAAGTATAATGTATGATCATGCATCAAAAGTAACGGATCTTTCTTCGACTTAGCATTCAATAATAAGCTCATTACATTTCCATCGCAAAAAAAATATAAGCTCATGAAATACATTTGTCCGAATGAAGCAATGTGTAATGGCAGGCTGTTCATGTAAGAAAAACGAATTTTGACCTAAAATAATAGTATTTTAATAGAAAATTGCAATTTTGCGGTACATTTTCAAAAAATTACAAGAATGGGTGCCTGTCGGTCACCCCGTGACCAATTGGTCACCGGATGACCGATAGGCCTGGAGGTAGGTACTAATCGGTTTTCTATGACTGATAGGCACCTATTCTTGCAATTTTTCGAAACTGCACCTCAGAATTACAATTTTCTATTAAAATAGTATTATTTCAGAAAAAAATTCAAAGAAAAACAGGGTTCGAATTTGCATGGCACGTTGTGGCAGGCAGTGCTACAGAATTTCACCTCGGCTGCGTGTAACAGCACAAGAGGGATGACATAGAACGCAATTCTACCCTGGTTCCGTTTAGTGCTGGGCATTCGGGCCGCCCGACACGGCCCGACACGGGCCCGTTACAGCACGGCCCGTTATGGCATGGCCTGTTATGGCACGACGGGCCGTCCGTGCCGTGCCTAGGCAGGCCACAGGCTGGGGGGGCGGGCCACAACACGGCCCGAAATTGATTACATCGGGTCGTGTCGGCCCATTTGGCCCGCGAAGCACGACGGCCTGGTGGCATGGCGGCCCACACCCAGGTCGTCGTCTCGTCGCGCGATGCCGACGCCGACAGGCGAGCTCGCGCCGCCGCGCCATGGCACAGGTTGCCGCTGCCCCTTGCTTGCTACCGGAGCCGGCATCGACGAAGAAGACCACGGGAAGGGAGGGGAGGCGGCGATGCCGAGCAGCAGGAAAGGAAGGAAGGCGGGACGCCGTGCCGCCGCCGTGCAGCGGGGAGGGAAGGCGGGATGCCGCGCCGTCGCCGTGCAGTGGGGAGGGAAGGCGGGACGTCGCGCCGCCGCCGTGCAGCAAGGAGGGGAGGTGGACCGTCGCGCGGGGAGGGAGAGGCCAGAGGGACGGCGGAGGAGAGGGAGAGAGGGAGCGGCGCGCGACGGACAAGAGAAGGAGAGCTAGGGTTCGCGGTGGGCTGATGGGGAGGCAATGAGGTGGGAGTGGAGTCGTGGGCCAAAAAGAAAAATGGGCTGTTATTAGGCCAAATGGCTAGAATGCATCGCTGGGCTGAAAATTGAACGGCGATTCGGGCTGATATCGGGCCAACCTATTTTTCAGGCCGTGCTCCGTGCCGTGCCACGGGCTGGAGGGTCGGCCCATAGCACGGCTCTTACCCCGGGCCGTGCCAGAACGGGCCCGAATTTTTTCAGGCCAGGCCGGGTTCGTGTCGGGCCAAATGCTTCGTGTTCCGTTCATCAGAGTGCGTAACAGTTTTACTTACTACAGTCGTGAATAAAAATGACTCTATTAGTCTGAAACAAACAATGATGATATAATTATATCCTCTAATAATAATTATAAGTGTAATAAGTAATAAATGGTTAAAAAAACTGTCACGGAGCAGTAACTATTGGTACACATCTCGTCATGTCCCATCAGGTGCTCGAAGAAGGCCAACTTGGGCAGGACGAGTATATAACCACCCGCTCGCTTCCGCAGTCAACACTTGTCACGCAAAGTTGCGACGACACACGCACAAACAAACACACCGAGGCACCGAGCGAAGCGAAGCAGTCCTCCTCGACTGGCGAGAGAGCGGAGGAGAAAGCGGAGGAGCGGGAGCGGAAGCAGTTGCCTCATTCCCAGTTTCCTCTCGTCGTCGACCCAGTCAACAAGAAGAGGTGAGCTCTCCTCCTCCTCTCCTTCCCACTCCGCCGCCGCCGATCTCACGGCCTGCTCTTGCCGAATTGCGCCTCCCTGGTCCGCAGGTTCGTAGTTTCTTTGCCAAATTGCGTCGCGTGGCCTCGCCTTATGTTCTCGTGTCCGCGTAGTTGAGATGGCGAGTTTGGTGCGTTGTTCTTGCGTGATCTGCTGTTGACAGAATAGTCTTGACTGGTTCGAGTCATCTTGCCTGGTTTTCTGCCCTCAACTCTGTTTTCTCGGCTTCTCTCTCTGTCTCCTCACATAATTGAGTGAGTCAGTGACTGCGCCCGTTTCGGTTTCTTATTACACCGGACTTTCTTTTCCGGCAGGATTAGTGCTTTGATTCGCATTGCTGAAACTGAAAGCGTTTATATTTGGAGTAGGCTTGATAATTTTTTATTTTCGTTTTTTGCCTGAAAGACCGAGTAGGCTTCGTTATTGATTAGTTCGTCCCTGTTCTTGATAAGGATGTAGTGATTAGAATGTCTTTTAATCTGTTTGAAACTCGAGGTGAATCTTTGGACTCCGATGAATAATGAATTGGAGACGTGCTGCCGGAGTGATGCCTTTGTTTACTCCTACTAGTTAATCCCGTTTTTGTTCTTACAGTAATATAATATAGTTTAAGGCTAACGGAAAAGAATTGCAGTCAGTCACACTTCGTTGTGCTCTACACTGTTCTTATCTGCCGACGTTGTCATTTGCACCGATCCAGTTCTTTACGCCGCAATTTAATGGATGCAAACGGTTTAATATGGTAGAGAATTTTGCAACGGGCTGCTCTTGGAATCTTTGAGACTCCTCCCAAGTGCAGGGGACGATGCGCTTGTAAATGCACTTGTCAGACAAAATGAGAATTTTTCTTCCGGCTTTTCTTTAACCTGGATCGCCCGTTGACTGGTGACATACTTTATTACAGAGATGTATGGCAATCACATTTTCTAAACATCGTGTTATGGATCTCAAGTTTCAAATATAGTCAACCCTGTTTTTATCCATTTATTACGAGTCCTGAAGTTCCTGCTATCTGCCCGATTAGTCTTTCTCCAATCCTATAGTTATCTAAATGCAAACCTCTGAATTTCTCTAAAACTTACAGTTCCAGGTCTGACTCACGACAATGCTTTTTCAGGCACCAATCTAGCTGAAGTACAACAAGGAGATCACATAAGTGACCGAGCGAAATGGGCGGTTTCGACCCCTTCACTCCGGCGCCGGCGTGGCCTCAGGACCTCGTGTTCGCAGGCTCGTCTTGGTCCAACAGCGTGGCGCCCTCTCTTGCCGATTGCGCAGAAATAGGATTCCACCTCCAGAACGGCTCCTCGCCGGCACTCCTGAACAACAGTGCAAAAGAGACCGTCTCATCATTGGAGCTGCAGGAGCAGTTCTTGCAAGAGCTGCTGCAGCTGCAGGGCGGCGCGATGCACGGACTGAACACTGAAGTGGAGCGTGCTCTGGTGGCTGGCACGCTGGGCTCGGCAATGTCGCTTGCCGATAGCGCCTCGGTGTTTTGCAGTTCCAACGACAGCAGTGGCAGCGAGCAGTCCGGCCTGCCTCAGTTCCTCTTGGGTGAGCAGCAGGTGCCGGCGTCATCTGCGTGGTCGTCAGCGCTGTTGCAGGTTTCTTCATTGGTCGGGGAGGAAACATCGCAGAGCTTTGGTTTCGGTGCGGTTGGCAATGGCGATCTTCTGCATGACGCCTGCACCCCAGATGGAAAGAAGTATCCGCAGCTAGGCAATGTGCCTTCAGCACCACTGCAGGTACATGTAAGTGATCAGAAGCATAAACCTGAATTTTGCTTAGTTACAGCATGTCCCTGTCTTGTGATGGTAATTTTGCATGTTGTGTGCTTGCAGGATGATGCTAAGTGTAACACTGGAAAGATGCTCTCTTTCGCTCCTGGACAGCAACTGAATGCAAACTTTGACAATCTGCAGATCAACCAGAAGGTCAGAATGAGATGCCTAATTTTCTAGCGTGTGTGTTTTTCGTTCCAGATAGTTTTTGTTTGTAATAGAAGCCCAGTACTAGATGAAAAATGCCGGCAAGAACCACCCGAATAAAGCTGCATAGTACGCTGATTGAGATTGTACCATGATGCGTTTGTTTACCTAACCTGATTGCGACGCTGCAGGAATTTAGCGGCCTGCATCACCTGAACCTCTCCTCGCTGGTTTCTGGGCAGCTTTCATCCTTCAATGCATCAGGAGCAGCACTTAGTCCCAAACAGGTTTGTGTCGTTATGGTGTCTGTTGATTGCTAGTATTTGTTTTTACGTTTGCAGCCAAAGTGTTTTCTAACTGATGCTAGGAACAATATTTGTTTTTTGCGAGTACAGACCAATGAAGTCATCAGTGGCATAAATGGACCGAGCGCGACGTTCGTCACTCAATCTGAAGTGCCAAATGGCAACGCTAATGGTGGGAATGGAGCTCCAAAGCCTCGCATTAGAGCTCGCCGAGGCCAGGCAACTGATCCACACAGCATTGCAGAGAGGGTAAGTCAGATCTTCCTCTCTTTTTTCCCCCTCCGTCCGAATTTTATCAGATCATTCAGAACGCGATGTTCCCCTAACGGACTGTCAACCATGTGATTGCCTATTGCAGCTCCGAAGGGAGAAGATCTCTGACAGGATGAAGAATTTACAGGAGCTTGTTCCAAACTCCAACAAGGTACTCCATTGCTGTACTAATTCTTACTAGTATAAAAACAATAGCCATATCAACTCAGTGAACTTATATACCTGTTTCTGAACCTGCATTCCTTCTGCAGACTGACAAGGCGTCTATGCTCGATGAGATAATAGATTACGTCAAATTCCTCCAGTTACAAGTGAAGGTTTGCTCAACACCACCATCACCCTGTTTCATGCTGCCGAATTACCATCACTAATTTCTGCTAATGACATTGCTGTGATTGAAGGTTCTTAGCATGAGCAGGCTCGGTGCGACCGAAGCCGTCGTTCCACTTCTGACAGAATCTCAGACTGAGGTAAATTATGCACGTCTGACTTCATGGTGCTTGTAGATCATCTAAGCTTCACCATTTGTTCACTGATGATACCATTGTTGATCAGCTGACATGTTTGCTTCAACTTGTACTGTTAACGCAGAGCTCTGGGCTCCTCCTGTCCCCCAAATCAGGGAGCAGGAAGGCAGGTGGCGACATGCTCGGGCAGTCGGAGCACCGTGACAGTGCGGTGTTCGAGCGGGAGGTGGTGCAGCTGATGGAGAACAACATGACGACGGCGATGCAGTACCTGCAGAGCAAGGGCCTGTGCCTCATGCCGATCGCGCTGGCGTCGGCGATATCCGAGCAGGAGGGGACGTCATCCATGGCAGTGCCACCGGAGAATCGCGGCAAGGGCGACATGAAGAAAGTGCCGATCGTGATGAATCATTTCAGCATCGCAAAGGAGATGAAGTCCACAGGCACAGCTTGAGCGGCTGCAGGATCCGAGAGGAAAATAATGAAGCCATCCCGATACCTAACGTTTTATAACCACGTTTTAGAAGTTTGTTTTGAACTTTGTAGCATGGAGTCTGGATCTAGCTTACATGTTAGTCTCAAGAACGTACGATTAATTCCTTCCTAATGAATTGCCTTGAACTGCCTGATGGCTCGTGCATCTCTGATTCGATTTTGAGGTGGTTCTGCTCATATGCTTGCCCTCCGTCATTTCCATTTCACCGATTCAACAATTTCAGAAGACACTCATCGTCCCCGGATCTTGAATTTGAAGAACAGGTAGGTATTGCCAACAACAACAAAGCTTTCAGTACCAAGCAAGTTTTGGGACCAAAACAGTAGTAACAGAATTAAATAAATGTTCATTCTATTGTTTCCACCTTCAATTCTCAATCATCAGGTAGAAGAGCCGGTACATCAATCACGCACGGGTTGGCCGAGCCACAAATCGTTCTCTCTCCTAGTTCTTCCTGCCGAGCACACGCGCGCGGAGCTCGGCGGCGTCGACGTCGGTGAACCGGTCCTCGGGGACCCAGCACCCCGTCTCCGGGTGCCTCATCCAGGAGATTTGTTTGGCCGACGTCACCGCGTTCTTACCGCCCTCCGAGCCGGAGACTCTCGCCATCATTGCCGCCGGCGCGAGCGGCTGCAACTCCGGTCCGG
>LAPY01000216.1:5144-16539 GCA_000970635.1 Eragrostis tef
AGCGCACGGCTGACGTTCTGCGCCGTGTAGTCGAACTGCACCGGCGGGTTGGCCGGGAAGTCGGCGGTGAAGACAGCGCCGGGCGTGGCACCGTGGTAGTGCGCCTGGAGGATGGAGACGGTGGTGGGCAGCACGAAGGAGACGTTGTTCATGCTCGCCGTGAACCGCGTGTTGTTCGGCCCGCCGCCGGAGCAGTTGAAGAGGCCCACGCCCACCGTGAACCAGGGCTGTGGATCCAGGTTGCATGCCAGAGTTTTGGCAGCAATCAAGTCATCATCAGGATTTTTTTTCTGTTATTGCTTGTATTGTGTCCAACTCTAATCGAGTAGTACTAGCTGCCGGTAGATCCAGTAGGTTTTTGTGCTCCAAACTGTAAACACGATATATATGCGTATATATATGGATGCACGTTGCATTGGACAAGCTAATTCATGCTCCACTCCACTTGCAACATAATTCAGCTTGGTGTTACTAAACGACCTTTTTCCTCATCGCTTTACCTCCTCTTTCGTGTCGTCACGTTGCATGTGCAAGGAGTTGCCCGCCGGGGTCGAGGAGAGACGTGTTATGTTTTCGTTTTTTTTTTCTTGAGACGAAAAGATATGTTTTGTTGTGAATCACTCTTGCTAGCAATAATGAGAACAAAACCAGCTTTCATGTTTTGATACTACTTGCATGCCGTACGTTGGTGGACAAGACAGACCACTACTGGCATCAGAAATATGAGAAGTAATACAGATCCTGACATATTTGATATTTATGAAAGTAAATTGGAAAAAACAGAAATTAAAGCAGCAGACGATGGAGATCACTTTGTAGTGTAATTAAGCAAGCCTGACAACAAAAACAAGCAGGAAGACGATCCATGTGGCATCAAAATTCAGTAAAAGGAACAACAGGATGCAATAGTGGCTAGGCAGCACAACAACGGGATGCATATCCTTCGTACAGGGAGCAATTCGTTTTTTTTTCAAGAGCATGCTTGGCACGTTTTTTCATTAAGACGAGGGCGAGCAATTCGTGTAACACGCACAATCCAAGCAGTGCGAATAATCATACAACATTTTTTTTTGCGAGGGTCCGGCAAAATTTTCAACGCACAGTAGTCAGCATCAGCTTGATCGATCACAGACAGATGAGTGGTTCGTACGCATATATGTAGGTAGGTCGACCGCTGCTAAGTGCTAGTCTGGCGCGACATCGTCCTTGTGGGCGGCGGAGTCTGCTGCTGTGCACCCAATCGAAACGGCCGTAGTAGGTTCCTCATGCCGTGCACTGGTAGTGTACGTACGTAGGTGCCGGACCATGTCACTCGACGTCGTGATCGGCGAAGGTGATGAGGATGGGATGGGATGCATTGAGGGCACAAGAGAGGGAGGTGCGCCAGCCTAGCTTTGATGATTGCGTGAGCAGGGAGAGAGAGGTGCGCTTTGATGCTTTTTATCTTCTTTAAACAATGCAATTAAGGAGATTATAGTGTCCAGGACCAGGTCCAGGTGCGAGGGGTACGTACGTGTGGGCGCAAATTGAGATGTGCTCCCTCCAATCCAGCCCACCCACGGAGATGAGTAAGTCGACCGTGGAATCAATTAAGGTGATTGATCGAGAGCCCTAGCTTCCCTCCCTTTGCCATGCATGCAGGTACTCACTCGTCTCTCAATTGGGTCTTGCTGATCGAACCAGCAAGCTAGAAGGGTCGGAGGATCCCAGTCAGAACTTCCGGCTTGTCCTACCTATTGGCTCGAGCTTTCATGTTTTTTTCTCTTCTTTAAACAGAGGGCAAAGTACGCTAGCTGCCATTCTCTTCTTTCTATTTACCGGATCACATGCAGAGCTTTCTTTAGAAAAATGATGGCGGGCTAAGAGCTTTCTTTAGCAAAGCGACAAGTGAGAGAAGCAAAGCATCAAAGAGTACTAGTACATGGATGAAGCCAGCAAGCAACGAACCATATGCTAGCAGCAGTTTCAGAGAAAGGAACATAGCTGCCGCACCGCGCGCGCCTGGTGCTTGCCCACTGCTAGGTACCTCTCGAATCGCGATCCTACTTCTGGTCGGCTCTAGGCAGTTTGTTAATTCCCAAGGTAAGCGTCGTACCATTATGCACGGAATTTTGAAATTACTACTGAGGTACCTCTCTTTGTTTACACTTTGATGCATGGTTTCTGCAGGCCACAGCTGCTGACCGAACCAGCGGATTTATGGGTTAGAATAAATCGGCATTCATTTCCCGTCTGCTAAGACGAGGAATTTCATCATGGACTCCGTCCCATGGGTACGGTACTACTGTAATTCATATGACTACTGTAAGCATTAATTGCTGCTATAATCCAAACAAGTTTTTGGGACGCCGGTGCCCTCTAATGGAGTAGCTTGCATGCGTCAACATTTTATTGATTCATACACCCTACCAGAGCATGCATTCGCATTGGATTTACTGGTAGTTACGTAACCAAAGTTGCAAGAATTAACGTGCCTTTACTTTGCTTCCTGCTTACTCTACTTCAGGGAATCGATGCAAGAGACGTTCACAGCGCCAGAGTGAAGATATTTGACCTTATTCGGCGCAACAGAGACAAGAAGGTCTTCTATTTTCATGGTTGGGGTGGCTTTGGGGGGGCCCCGGTCCTCAGATCCATAGAACAAGAACTTCGGTCAATCAAAGCTAAGAAGAAATCTCCTCCAGAATTATGTTTTGACAGAATAATATACATAGATTGCTCAGCATGGAAAAGTAGAAGGGAGATGCAGAAGAAAATTGCAGAGGAACTAGAACTTGACCTTGAAACAATGGCCATGTTTGATAAGCAGGATGAGGAGGATGACTTCAATGGTGTGAACCATGGCTCTGGAGATGTGCTACGGAGTGTTTCAACTGTGATTGACCAAACTTTCGTTCACCAAAAATTGATAATGATTTTTCTTAATGGAGGTGAGGATGAGGTTGACGCAAGAAGGTTCGGTATTAATCCTGAATACCGTGACCATACGATTTTATGGACCTTCAAGAGGCAGTATCTGACCATACATAATTATATACACCAAGATAAGACAAAACACAAGCTAAGATACACGGACTTTTTTGTTAGCACGCGTTGGATGGCCGATGACTTAACATGTTCAGAGTTTTGTGCAATGCTTCGGGAAGAGGCTGCTAATATAGTCGCTCGCCACCCATGCATGCTGGACATCAACGACCTAACTATGGTAACGGAGTGTTGTCTGTACGAGTTATTCATGCAATATACTTTTCAGAAAGCCATAAGATTTGCTTGGGTAGCTCATGCTCCCAACTACTGGATGTGTGATGGGATTATCAAAGACGATGGGAAAAAGGGAGATTTCAAGAAGTATATTGCACCAAGAAATACATTATTGGGAGTGCGATGCTTCTCCACTTTGCTCAGTGTTTGAAAAGCTGATGGAAGATCCAGGGGCTCCATTTTCCTAGTCGAAGATGCCACTTCTTTCTTAAAAAGGAGTCCTTGTCGTTGGATTTGTGTCACGTCAAATATTATCACAGGAATACATGCAGATATAAAAGCTAGATTTGGAAGGGCAACTTCTTTGTTTGTAGCACTTAACAAGTCTGATGCACCGCCCCCATGCTTACCAAATGGATTTCTTAAACATTGCTGCAACCTTGGCGTGCTAGCTCTCTCTCATTGTGCCTTCAGTTTTCTATCACCTCCTTTCCTCCTCTGCCACAAATTGAGATTCCTCGGATTGGATCATTGCACACATGACAAAACAAGTGAAGCAGAGGACAATACAAACTGGACGTGTCTCCAAAACCTATGGGTGCTTGACTTACGTTACACAGAGTGGGATGATATCTTATCTGAAGAAAAGATGGACAACATGGCCAACCTCAGCGAGCTGAATATTGAGGGATCCTTGTGTTGGCAGTTGACAACTAGATTACATGGAAGACTACCGTACCTTCAAAGGCTTCGGATAATCAAACCTACGCGTAAGGCAGAGACATCAACTGAATTTAGCTACTCATTTATGGACAAGACAGAGTTAGAAATTCTAGATTTGTCTGGAAACAGAGACATGGAAAAGCTATCAATAAGATCATCAATGGCAAGGAGCCTCCGAATGCTTATTCTAGATGGTTGTGATGGGCTAGAGGATGTTGTTGTGCCTGACGGGCTTCTCTCCTCTCTAAGGTTGTTCAGCTTTGATGGATATGGACCAGCAACCAGTTGGGTGTTGTCTTTTGAGCTACTACCTTTGCAAAGTTTTGAACCAGAGCGTCCACGGTATTATGAAAATAGAAGGGTTGTCAAAACCTCCAAGACATCCCTGCAAGGTTGTAAACAGTTAGAGAACTTGTTTGTACGTGGACTGACTAATCTTGAGGAGCTAGACCTCTCCGGATCTGCAATCAAGGTGTTTGACCTTACAACTATGGTGGTAAATGCCCATGGGCTCAAGCGGTTGTTTTTGCTGGGTTGTGAGCACCTTAGCGCAATAAAGTGGGGTTCATTTGATCTTCTAAGTCTGAAGTTGTTGTGCATTGACACACGACATAGAAGGGTACCTGGATTTACTAGACCATCCCTTACCCAACACAAATCTTTTTCTTTGCAGTTGCATGCTACTCTTGCGGATGCAAGGTTCGTGAGGTCCTTGTATGGTTTGATAGAGCATTATAATTACCATAAGTGGGGCATTTATTACTTTAATATCCAAGTCACCTCTTCAATTGATCATGGTGGGGGTGTTCCGCTTGACACGACGGGCAGAGAGATGATTCAAATTCAACCCAGTAATATGCAGTGCCATGTTCTAGTGAGCCTGTACGGTGATGTATTTTCCAAGATTAGAGATGCCTCGATGTCTGTCTTCCCTCAGCCTCCGACTGAGCGATTGAATCGTCATGTCGAGATTTGTGGTGAGAGCCGTGGCTTGGAGAGTGCACCAACACAATATAATTCTCTATATGGCCTGGTTGAATCGTTCGTTCAATCCCTGCATGTGCATGATGCCTCGACTACTAGTGCTAGCATAAATGCACATCTATTTGACTGCCTAAAATGGATCTGTGTGGAGAGTTGCCCCGGAATTGAGACGGTTTTCACTTCAGGAGAACATGATATCTATGCAAGGAAGTTGGAGACCATCTGGACATCAGATCTCCGAAAGGTCGGGTCCATTTGGAGCAAAGGTACCCGCCGGGCATTTACTATATCTTTGTCAAATCTGAAACACCTACATCTACGCTCCTGCCCGAGGCTCCAATTCGTGCTGCCGGTATGGATCACCTCCTTCCCCAGCCTAGAGAGCCTCCACATCATCCACTGCGGCGACCTCACGCACGTCTTCGTGCTGGACGAGAAGCACCCAGAGGAGATAGTCGCCCACGGTGTGCCATTCCCGAAGCTGACCACCATCCACCTGCATGACCTGCCGAAGCTGCATGGGATCATGTGTGAGGAGGTCAAGATGCTCACGCCCGCGCTGGAGACCATCAGGATCAGAGGATGCTTTGGCCTACGCCGGCTGCCGGCCTTACAGCCAGGCGTGAGGGTCGAGATGGAGAAGGACGTGTGGGACGCACTGGAGTGCCACCCTGACCTCTTCGAACCCCCCGTGCATTCGCGCTATTACAGGCAGAGGCGCCTCCTCAGAGGCACCGTCCTAAGGTAAGTACCTGCATACGCTTCTCTGCGTATTGGCCAGTGATATAATCCATCCATCCATCTATCTGAATTTGCTCTATTCCAGACTGTACATCGACTCTCTGTGTATAACTTTGTCTCTCGCATTGCCTAGGTGAACCCTGCTAGTATGCAAGTAACTGAATCTGGATTCCGTTTGTTGCCTTTGATTGAATTTATTACGTGAGGTACGGCCCTCCTCAGGTTGTTTCCTGTTTGTGCTGATGGCTATATTGGCAGAGTGGTTGCAGTGTGATTTGTAATAAAAAAAAGGCACGTGCGTGTGTGTAGTGCTCAGATTATCAGACACCAGCCGGCGTATGTGCTCAATTGTGTGTGTGTGTGTGTGGCTTGCGATTGAATTTGAACAATGAAGCAGTAGCTGGCTCTTGGAGTGACTGACCACCTGCCGTGTGTGTGTTTGATTTGTGCGGCTTGATGAGTGCCATTTGAAATGAAGTGCGTTGCTAGTAAGCAGCTGCTGCGTGTGTGTATGCCGATCGTGACTGCCCCGGAGTTTGTTTGGTATGTAATGTTTGACGAACCGAGAGACAAGTTTTTTGTGTGCCTGAATCTGGCTGCCGTGGTTTGTGAACTACTCCGTATTTATTAATCTTGAATGTATCATGTTTTTGCGAGCATGAGATGGTTGATGCCATGAAGCTTGAAGATTGTTACAGATTTGGGCTATGATGAATTCATTTGAGCTGAGACCAAATGAGGCCCCGGAACCTGTATCGGGCCTTGTCCAACAAAAATATCCAGGATGTGTAGGGAGTTTTAGTTACTCCAAGTTGCTCTTTGTATGAAACTATGTCTGAATCACATGTACTAGTATGTTTAAAAATATCCCAAATAATCAGAATCGGGTAAGCCAACAATGGACTTTAATAATGCTGTGAGGCTCTGAGCAGCAGTCAGCAGAGTCTGGTGGAGGCGCCTCGATGGACTGGAGCACCCCGACGCCATCCTCGACCAGGAACGCCATGGCGAGGCCCCAGGTGATGTGCATGTCCAGATGGCAGTGCATCAGCCACACCCCCGGGTTGTCGGCGAGGCGAGTCGTCGAGGTTGAAAAACTTGGCAGTGTCGGTGGCGGCGTCGAAGTTGCCAAATCCCTCGGCAAGGATGTAGAAGTCGTAGCCGTGGATGTGGATGGGGTGATTCTCGGCGGCGAAGATGTTGGTGCCCTGGAGCACCACCTGCATGACGGCGCCGTACTTGAGCCTGTAGACCTTGGTGCCCGGTTCTGGCTGCCAGAGCGCGCGGCTGACGTTCTGCGCCATTTAGGTAGTCGAATTGCACCGGCGGATTTGCCGAGAAGTCGGCGGGGGTGGCGACGCCGTGGTAGTGCTCCTGGAGGATGGAGACGGTGGTGGGCAGCACGAAGGAGACGTTGTTCATGCTCGCCGTGAACCGCGTGTTGTTGGGCCCGCCACCGGAGCACTACTACTACGACGGACGACATCTTGCTTTACGTCTCCTCGTGCTTCTGTCCTCTTCCACGACTAGCGCCGTCCACACGTTCTGAATCATGAGAAATCAAACGGGGCCTTGGCCTTTTCCACACGTTTCGAGAAAAAGGACGAGTTCAACGACGACGGCTTCAATGGCGACTACCAAACCCTCTGCATGGATGGTGAAGCTTCAGCTTTTGTTTTCTCCATCATCGGGTCCTTGGCTGCCGTTGACGGTGAGTCATCAAAACAGGACCCCATATACGTCGTGTGGCTTGACTCGGATGCTGGTCTACGCACGGCTTTATTTATGTACCTTTTTTTTAGATAATGAAAACCATGAAAGAGTTCCCGGCCTCTGCACAGCATGCAGCCCGGTTTTGTTTTTGTTTCATTATTACATAACTTTAGTCAATTCAAAGATTGACCATCGGAGCTCAAATAAAATAAATAACTTCTAAGGAGGATTAAGTCTATTATTAAATCTCCATCCATGAGAGGCATATAGCTCCAACGCAGCGACCTCCAAACTTGCGCTCGCCCCTTTTAGATGATTCCTAACCTCCTCAGGCTGCAGCAGCGCCCAGAACCGCAACCAGTAAGCTCCTCTGAATAATGCCTGCATGAACGATGTATATTTTGCATTATCAAAACAAATATCATTCCTACAACACCATATTGCCCAGCACATGGCCGCCACCCCCTCTAGAATAATATTACGCTTGCCCGTATTAATATTAGCAAGCCAATCCCCCGCAATATAGGCTAAAGATCTAGGTGGGCTAAGAACTGTAGCTGTCTGAACTACCCTTCATATGGTCTTAGCGTGATGACAGTCAAAGAACAAGTGTTGTATTGTTTCATTACTCCATCAACCGGTATCAATAATTCAATACGAAATGATTAATCCATCAACCGGGCCTTGCTAGCTACCCGATGATCTGATCTCCTCCTGCTTGCCATGCTAGTCATTGCTATGTCGCATCCTTCTCTCCGCGTGCGCCAAATTAATCCTCCTGGTAGCAGGCTTGTAACTACTCGATGATCTCCTTGCTAGTTTCCATGGCGCATCCGAGTCTGTGTCTCCTCCTCGTGCTCCTATCGTCTGTCGTATCTTCGACCACTGGTGCTCCTGTTGGTGATGAGTTCAGGTTCATCTACAATGGCTTCTATGGTAACAACCTTATCATGAATGAAGACGCATCACTCATAGACGGCCTCTTGCGGCTAACCAGCGGGCAGGCGTACACAAAAGGTCATGCTTTCTATGCTTACCCTCTCAATTTCACTAGTTTCCCAATTGTGCCGTCCTTCTCCACAACCTTTGTTTTCGCCATCATGGGAGCTTACATCGATATGAGCAGCCATGGTCTTGCCTTTGTGCTTTCTCCCAAGGATTTCGCTTCCGCTTTGCCCGGGCAGTACCTAGGCCTTGTCAATAACCAAAACAATGGTAACACATCAAATCATCTCCTTGCGATAGAGCTTGATACGGTGCAGAACGTCGAATTCAATGACATCAACGACAATCATGTTGGGATTGACGTCAACAGCCCGACTTCAGTTAGCACCGCGTCTGTAGGTTACTACGGCTCTGATGACGTGTTTCGTGACATGAGCCTTGATGGCGGACAGCCTATTCAAGTTTGGGTGGACTACGACAGCAACAGCACCAAGTTGGACGTGACCATAGCACCTTGCTGCTTATCTGATATCAAGCCCAGCAAGCCACGACTCACGGCCCCATGTAATCTCTCCTCACTTTTGACAACCACATCGTCCTCACCAGTGTATGCCGGATTTTCCGGCGCCACTGGAAAAATTCGCAGCACGCATTACATTCTGGGTTGGAGCTTCAAGATGAACGGAGAAGCTACAGCACTCAACTACACCGCGCTATCTTTGAAGCGTATCCAAGAGCTGGCGCAGCAACTTCGCCCCAGTCCACGCAGCAGCAGGCACTCTACTGTACTCCTTGCAGTTCTCGTACCAACTCTTGGAATCACTATATTAGTTGTTTCTGTTGTTCTTGTCAAAGTCTATATGAAGCGGCGGTCAATAACAAGAAAAAATGATTTGGAATGGGAGAGGGAGTATGGGCCTCCATCCTTCACCTACAAAGATCTCCTGGCTGCCACCGACGGTTCAAGGACAAGCTGCTCCTTGGTAAGGGAGGCTTTGGGAGCGTCTTCAGAGGCGTGCTTCCCCATTCCAAGCAGACGGTGGCTGTTAAGCGGGTGTCGCCGGAGTCAAAGCAAGGGATGAAAGAGTTCATGGCCGAGATCATCATCCTTGGTCATCTCCGCCACAGCAACCTTGTTCAGCTGCTGGCGTGTTGCCGGCACAAGCAACAACTTCTTTTGGTGTACAATTACATGCCCAATAGAAGCCTTGACTGTTACTTCCATGGCCAGGTGGTCAACACCAGCAGCACTAGCAGTAGTCTCTGCTGGGCTCAAAGGTTCAACATCGTCAAAGGTGTGGCTTCTGGTCTTTTCTATCTCCACGAGGAATGGGAGCAGGTCATCATCCACCGGGACATCAAGTCCAGCAACGTTCTTCTGGACGCCGAGATGAATGCGCGGCTCGGTGATTTTGGCCTTGCAAGGTTGCATGATCATGGAGCCGACGCCCACACCACACGCATGGCAGGAACATGGGGGTAGATTGCTCCCGAGCTAGCCAGGCTTGGCAAGGCGACCAAAGCAACCGACGTGTTTGCCATGGGTGTTCTAATGATGGAGGTTGTCTGTGGAAGGAGGCCAATCTGGGTGAACGCCGCTGATGGAGAGCCTGTGGCGCTGGCAGATTGGGTGCTCGCAGCATGGCGAGCTGGTTCCATCACCAACGCCATCGACCCAAGGCTACTGACGACTGAGGCTGATTACGCCAGGGCCGCAGAGGAGGAGGCGGAGCTGGTACTGAAGCTTGGCTTGCTTTGTTCCCACCCTGTGCTGAGTGCCAGGCCTTCCATGCGCCTCGTCATGCAATACCTACAAAGAGACGCACCGCTCCCAGCTGACCTGCAACCATAATTTGTTGCTAAGCAGCTATGCGCTGACCCAGGAAGATGATCAGAGTGCCATCTCGTATCCACTCACGACTATAACCGATCTCTCCAAAGGAAGGTGATCACATTTTGATGCTGTGTTACCAGGTCTGGTCATAAGTGAGGTGTTTGTTCATGTTGCCCAATATCTATTTTCCTGCTGCCGATGTGATGTACTAGTAAGACTGGTGTTCTATGTGGCAGACTTTCTTTTATTTGAGGGAATTATGTGGCAGAATTTATCATGAATGCCATTTTAGGATGTAATCGATGCATGTTCATAGAGCCAAATGGGCCAGGTGCCTAACACATCAGGCAATATTTTTCTTCACAAGATTTACATTATATATATTCTCTGTATAAGGACACTGTTAATTGGCTGTGTTTAGTGGACTATAAATTCCATGTTCATCTAATTTGTTCCATCCGAAATATCATGCTATTTTTTTTTGGCTGAGGGATGTTTGTGCTTGAATCGACAATAGTCCCTGCTACTGCTGTTGGCCAAAAGCATTGTCTCTGAAATAAATGTTTTTAGTGAAAAACAGAGGAGGGAACCGTGCCCTTGCAACTCACACTCGTCTGAAGCAGAGCATCAGACGTCGTGGAGCGTCCCGATGCGATGCGCGCTCCTCCGTTGGACACCGAGCGGCAGAACGCCGCACCGTCGAGTGCCACTGCACGTCCGTGATTGGTTCGCGCCTCCGGCGCGGTGGCCTCAGCCGTAGCGCGCACTTCGGGGCGGCGGTCGCTATTTCATCTAGCGACCACCCTGAGATATCTGGCAACCTTTAGATCCGTATCTCCCAGTTCAGATTAAGCGAAGCTCTAGATTTGGCCCAGCATTGCAGCCTACTAGCGGCCCAAAGTAAGAGAGGTGGTGACTAATGATAGCCTAGCCCATTAGCCCAAGAGAAGACGAGACCTTCCATCAGCATCACGAGCTCGCCTTGCCTCCGCCGCCATCACGCACGCCGGCCGTCCGCCGCCGGCCGCTGAACCTCACGCGCCCACGTCACCGGATCACCCAGACGCAGCTACCAAGAGCCTCCTCCGACCTCTGCGCGCTGGATTTAAGTAAAAGATGGAGGGGGAGGAAGAGAATGTCGGCCCGTTCCGGCGGACGAGCGCCCGCACGCGCCGGATGGCCACGCGCATGGCGTCCGCGCTCGCCAGCTCCGACAACCGCGCCCAGGTGCGATTCAGTAAATCCAAATCGACC
>LAPY01000216.1:29948-50821 GCA_000970635.1 Eragrostis tef
AGAATACTAATTAAAGTCTAATTACAAAACTAATTGCAGGGCCCCTAGGCTAATTTTCGAGACGAATCTAATGAGGGTAATTAAGACATAATTAGAAGATAGTTACTGTAGCATCACTATAGCGAAACATAGCTTAATTAGGCTCGTTAGATTCGTCTCGTAAATTAGCCCCCATCCCTAAAAAGGTTTTGTAATTAAACTTTATTTAATACTCCTAAATGACAAGATTCCCTTTGATGTGACAGGGGCTAAAATTTTAGCCCCTGAAACGAACAGGCCCGTAATGTACCACGTAGGAGTGCTAGCTAGGCAGACAGTTGCACGCCGTCTTTTGCACGGTATCGTAGGAGTGGGCGGGGCAGGCCGGGTAAGGTACCTGCATGATGGCTTTGCAAAAAGTGCAATCGCCAGTCACGTAGTACAGCAGTCATGCATGGGGTCAACGCCCAGGCCACTTCTGTTCGTACTGCTTACGGAATAGCAAGTCAGGGCCGGGAATACGAACGAGCATGGGAGGAAAGGAAGCCAGAATGCTGGAACCGAAAATTGATGGTCTGCTCCTGCTTTGTTTGTTCCAGGCCGCTAGCCAGCAGCTTCGGACGAGGGACACGTACGGGCAGTTCCTTGCTAGCGATAAGCACGTGCGTGTGGACCTGTCATCGGAGCCCATCGTCGACGTCAGAGCGGACGGCCGGTGCCTAACAGCATGTTTGGATTGCGACTCGTGAGTTGATGCGGAATGATCCGATCCTACATCTGAACCTCATATTGTCGTTTGGTTTGCATCACGGGCTGACGTCGTTCCGCCTAGCATTCGCGGAGACGGTGCGGTACGGATCGCTCGGTTTTTTGAAAAGTCGCCGGCCGAACCCGTGCTCCCGAGGGTCGGACGAGTACATGCTGGACCAGATTCGGTTCGTTTCGTAAACCAAACGTACTGTAATTAGCTACTCCCACTTCAAGTTTGTTCATCATCACGTTAGTTGCCATAAGTCTATCTTATCCATCCGACGTGCTCGAGGTGCATCGTTGTCCATGAGAATCACCGACGGCCGCGGGACCCCTCGCGCGCGAGACTGGACTGGGCCCTACCAGACAACGCGTAGACCAGGGCAGAACGCGACAAGTATACGTGGCCTCTCCTCTCTCGTCCTGCCCGCCTGCCGACGACGACGACGCTTCCCTACCTCCATCGGTGGCCGGTCGCCACGACGAGACAATTCGAGTGGGACTACCACGATCGGATCCGGCAACGGGACACGGAGACCAACGACCACCAGCAGCAGTTCGTACAGTACTGCCTTGTAGTCGTTGGTCATCTCGTTTTTCTTTCTGTTTTACACACGTAAGCAGCAGCTGAAGAACACGAATTGGATTGCGGCTTCACATCTGTTATCGTAATAATCAGCATCTCGAAATATACAAAAAACAAGGTTCTTGTTGCAATGTCGTTATGGACGCATGACCAACACAAAATAGCGCGCTACTGTTCACTCGCGCTTCGCGTGGGGGGGGGGGGGGGGGGGGCGCTGCGCTCGTAGCAAGAAGCCAACGTTAAGGTCAGTCAATGGGACAACTCACTCCTGCAATGCGCAATGCAATCAGATCTAACCACCTTGCCAAACACCTTAACAACCAAGTGCTACCTTAAGCATTATTCCCCCCCCCCCCCCCATATAAGAACCCAGTAAAATACCCCCTTTTTTGAGTTAAGCACACCTGTACGTACATACAGAGGAAGTAGTTATCTAAGCACTGAAAAAGTGGACGAGAATCGCCGCACTTGCAGTTCCCACGCGTGAGAAATCTACCTACAATATTTGGGGATCGATCACTCACTCTCGTGGCGATTGGTGAATATGACGGCCCGCCCTTTCGGCTGAGGAGAAAGCATAATCTGGGCAATTGGCAGATATAATATGGCCACTTTTGGCTTTTGCTGGAAAAGATGTATGTTCACTATATATCCAGTCATTTTACTGATGCTTTGTGCCAGAGGATAAACTAACTCCACATATTACTGGCACGGGAAATATATACGCTAATGATGGGTTCGCGTGTGTCGTGCGGTTCCACGTGCAAAATAAAAAGTTGATGATGTGCAAAAGCATGGGATTTATGCATGCGTCTTTGCCAAACTGTTCATCGACCTTATTGGTAGATTTCTAAATTAGCCTCTGATGAAGTGCAATTACAGATTGTTAGTAGAGACCCACATACCAAAGGCTTCAGGCCACGTCTTCACCACCTGTACGTACCTATCTGGCTTCCAATGGACTTTCGACATCATCGGGGGTATCAACGATTTCTCAAGGAATTTTGTAGGATTTGATCCTTTCCATAAGAAACTTCCGTATGGAACCGCACTTTACAGTTACTTATCCTCTAGCACTCACTGAGCACTTTCTCACCTGCAGACAAGTATGTAACTTTATAGGGGGAAAATTACTCTTTGGCCTTTGAATCTCTAATCGTGCGTGGGGCATCTAACTTGCTGTTTAAACTGGCTACGGGCGCTGGTAGGCATAAAGCCAGACATGCTAATATAATCAATCGCTTTTTTCTTGACCTCCGTTACGACGTTACGTGATTTACTACTTCTCCTGACTTTAAATAGTCGCTTCAAACAAAACTACCCCCCGGCTTGTAAGTGAAGTCATTGTAGGCGTATGACAGGAGCATTGACCATTGTACGCGAAAAGCATCCAATAATTGATCAGGATATGGACTGTAATGGTGCCTTCTTCTTGGCATTTCAACCACGTCGCTGTCGAGTCCCGAGTTACCAGCAACCTACAAAGAGCTACTTGCTGATTGCCGCATGAACTGATAGCAAAGTGTGTGTTGGTGTTAAAAAGAATAGGTAATTAATGAATGGCGATACTAGGTACTCTACCAAAGAACTTTTGTACAAAGGTCAATAATTGATCATTAAAAAATTCCACGCAAGCTCCTACCACAGTGCACGTCAATCTCTACAGTGATACACACGATGCCATGAAGTACTCTAGAGTATCTAGGCGACTTTAAATGTTCATATAATACTAGTACAAGACTATGGCCATGCATGCTAATCAAAAGGGTCAATAGCATCATGCAAATACTACACAAGTACACAACCCATCACCACCTTTCTATCGGTTTGGTGAAAGTAGGGCAGCTTAATTATGAATGTGCGCTTAACGAAAATATCCATCTACACATTGACACTTTATATCCAAAGAGGTAGTATAAAAAAAGCAGACATGATTGCATGTGCAGATGCACTTCAAGCTACTGTCATGGATATATGCTACTATATATGGTTCAACGTCCAAGAAAGCTGCTGGAACATATAGTCGATGGATTAGGTGATCTAGAGACAAATTACACAAAAAGAAATGGTTTAGAATTTTGCTGTTGAAATGTAGCGCATGTGCATTCATTCACCTTTCATGCTGCAAAAGTGATGCTGCAGACTCGAATCGTCAAAAAGGTTACGGCGACATAGCATGCTGCTATCCTTGACGACAGAAACAAGTCAATCATGTGGGTCTTAAAAAATGAGTTATAAAAAGAGGTTAATCATCGAGTAATCAAGTAAAGAACATATATTATAGTACTTGAATCAAAGCATGGCATTTATGCTACTGGCCATGCATGCCCTTTTGCACCTTTTCTTGAAATGGCCATGCATGTTTCACCAGGTCATACAATCTTTACACAATATTAATGTTGTTTCCTAGTTGGATATTTTGGTGACAAATAATTCAGCAGTTCAACTAGTAGTTCAAGTGTGAAACTGAGGATTCAATGAAGAACATATATAGTACTAGAATAAAAAATGGCATTTATCTTAGTGGCCATGTATGCAATTTTGTACTTTTTCGTGAAATGGCCATGCATGTTTCATTCACCAGGTCATACAACCTTTACACGATATTAGTGGTGTTTCCTGGTTGGATATTTGGGTGACAGATTCAGTAGCATTTTCAACTAGTAGTTCAAGTGTGAAATTGAGGTTTCAATACTAGCGCCTCAGTATCAAAATTCCATCCGGCATATCATTATCACACTGTTTGATAGGAAATGATATCAAACTTCCATAGTGGTTAAACAGTTAGAATCGTTTGACTGGAAGTGATACTAAATTTTAAGATTGAAATCAACAAAATTCGAAACAAAACCTTGATTTTTTTAAATGAAAAACTTCAGGAGCTTCAGGCTCAAGCCCAAAATACGAATTACAGTAAGTACAAACTTCTCATTCATATATATATAGCGACAGGCAGAAAATCTCGCAAACAGGCCTAATCTCTCGTCGGACGAGAACACATTTGTGCCCCTCCTCAGTCACCATCGTCCATGCCGCACGTTCGCGTCGACGCTCCGGTGGCTCTGCACCCAGCGAGGCTCCACTTCGCGCAAGTGCCTTTCTGGCTACTGGATACTGCTCTCTTATGCTCATATGTCTGATTACTCCTCTCTCTTTTTACTTGTTCACGGCAGCTGTTTACATCAGGGTTTACCTCGATATGTCTCATGCTCCGCCGAGTTATCCGCTGAACGGCCGGTAGACCTTGAGCGCATCGATAACGTCGGCGATGGATCCGGCGGCGGCGGCGATGGAGACGACGAGGCAGGCGATGCTGAGCGTCTTGAGGCAGATCCACTTGGTGCTTCCTGAGTGCCGACGCCGAGGGGAGCAGCGTGGAGTTGAGGTGGAGGAGGCCGGCCATTTCGGGGGAGGGGGGAGGTGGGCGTAGAGGGGAGCACGGGGAAGCCGAGGCTTTGAGTTGGCTGCTGCTCGCAGCTGCTGTAATGGCTGCTGCCGCCTCGGGAGTATCGGAGGCGCGGCGGATTAGCCGAGGAACGAAGAGGTGACGGAGGCTTGGGCTGGTCGCCACTGCTGCTAAGCCCTGCTTTGGGGTTTGCTCCAAAGTCCAACAAGCCCAATGCTCAACCAAAATTATCTTCCGTTTTTGAGATATTATTTTTTTTACCAGAAAGTTTAATAGAAGTTGCTCCTTTACTACACAGTACAAAAATTATTATTAAAATTTTAAAAATACAATAATATTATTGGATTGTTAAAAAGGCTCATAAAAACACATCACTTTTATCATGTGCTATTTTGGAGATAAACTAATCTCATAGTTCTAGGTCTGTGAAAATGCGTTGTTAGGTGCTCTGTGTTTCCATTGAAGACGAACCTCAATCTGTGCTCGAGAGATAGCTCTCCGGTGCCTAACTATTAGGTAACATGAAAGACCCCAAAGATGAGCTGCAAGCAACATACTCTGGAGTAGATATTAATGGATTCTAATTTTGCGATACCTCGTCGGAAATTGTTAGCTCATTTGTAAAATTTTGTGATAGTTTTACATGCAGCTGTAATTAGCTCATTTGTAATTGTTACCTCTTTGCCAAAAGACTTGTAGTTTAGTGGTTACAAAAGTTTCAGTAGCACCTCAGGTTTTGGGTTTTAATCTAAGATTTAACGGCATTGTGTTTTCAATGGTAGGCGACGTGACTGTCGACAACGAAAAGCCAGTGGTGATTTTGTCAATCTTGAGAATTTACCGGGTCGAAAATGCTCGTAAAGGTAAGATTTACGTACGTACGTTTATAAGAATGTGTGTGTATGTTGTAATTGTCTAAGTTGTATTGTGTAATCGAAAAAAAAGTATTATGCATCCAGTATATTTGTATCTGGAATGGTAGAAAAAAAGAAACGAGACACAAGCTGAGAACGAACTAGGTGTTTTTTTTACAGTAAACATCCATAATGATTCAAGAAAAAAAAATTGAATCTAAGAAAGTCCAAAAGAAACGTTGAGATATTGGTTATAAAAAAATTAAAGTTGAAATATATTAACAACCAAAGACAAGAAAAACATATAAGTATTTGCGTGCCCAATATTTTAATTTCATGTTGCATGTTATCAATAGGTAAGACGCTATATCATGAGCACTCTTCATTTTCTAGGGCGAGATCAGCTCTTTAGTTGAACCACCCATGACCAAAGCAAGGGTTTATTTGGAACGACAGAGGGAGATAATATGCACCTCTAGACTAATTTAACCTCTTATAACAATCTCTGTGACTTTACATCATCGCAACAATATGAAAATTTACTCCAAAACATTTTACTACCAAATTACTCAATTCATCAACGATGTGATAATCACCATGTTCCCATGACATATACAAGAACCACCTGGACAATGAGAACTGGCATCCACAGCTAAGCAAAGACCAAACTCCACTAAAAAATCTAATATAAAGGCAAACTGCTCTGATTCACTTGGCATTGAAGAGCATCCTCAAGATGTTCCGCATCTTTGGCCGAGCATCTGGAGAGAAGGCAACACAAGAGAGAGCGATATTCAGGACCGACAACATTTGGCTGTGAACTGCAATAGAAGTTCTTGAGACCCTGGTGTCAATTATCTGCTCCCTTTGATCAGGCCTGCCTGAAAGACTGAGAGCCCACTTGGCTAACTCCATGCCATCGCTGACTGATGGTTTCCCTGTCAGTAGCTCTAGCAAAATGACTCCAAAGCTATAAACATTGCCAGCCATTGTCAGTCGCATAGTGTACGCGTACTCTGCAATTGATAAATGGAATTTAGCATTAGCATACATTTGAGGCACAAACAATTGAAGCTTGACATAAACTGAATGCCAATCACGCTTGCACACTAAAAACAGTCCGATGAAATTTAGCATAATCCTAGGACAGACGCAAGAAGATATATTTGTTTGATAGTGATGCAGTTTGTTTCTTGCAAGCTTGTTCACAAGCAGCAAGCAAATTCCTAATTGAAACTCAGGAACTGAAGTAACGAATTTTTAATATACGTAAAATAGGAGAAAGGACGTGGTACATCTAAATAAGATTTTTTTCTACAGGAATTCAAATAAGATCTGAAACGAAGGAAACAACTATAAACTGCAAAAGCATCAGAAAACACTAATGAGAATTTCAGTTTAGTAAGAATTACGATGAGTTGAAGTTTGCCGACTATTAAAGCGAATCTGTATAGTCAAGCATATTACTTTACAAATTTAGAATCAACACCAAACAGATTAGATTTGCTAAGAAATATCAAGCTGAACAGTTTAACATGAACAGTCTGTCTTACCTGGTGGAATGTAACCAACTGTACCAGCAATTGTTGAAAGGCTCCCTGTGCTCTTAGAAGGATCAATAATTTTGTAAAGCTCAATATCTCCAATCTGAGGTTCCTTCGCTGACTTCAAATGGATAGTCCTAGTCGACAGATCAAGAAGCAGAACTGGCTGAGTGCAACCATGAAGAAAGGTCAGCCCTTGGGCCACCCCCAAAGCAATGCTGTACCGTGAAGGCCAGTCCAGAACATCTGACTTTACACCATGGAGGAAATCAAACACCGTGCCCTTACATACATGCTCATACAGAAGGTATGCATTGTCTTCTGCCAGCACATAGGCCAATGGTACCATAACATTGGAATTGCTCAGCTTCCCAAGTATCTCAAGCTCATGACCCAACTTTTCTTGGTTCCCAATTTGGAATATCTTATCACTCCAGTTAAGCCTTTTTACAGAGTAGGTTGAGCCATTCGGCATCACAGTCTTGTAGTAGGTGCAGAATCGGGTCTTTAGAAAGATGTTCTGGATATTGGTGACTGCTTCCATCGCTTTCGTGAACTCAATTGCAGAGGTGTGGATACTGTTTGTAGTTATGAGGTGGCCATTGATGATTTGAGAAATATCCTGCCCAGCTGATAGACTTTCATCTTCAACACGATAAATTTTCTTTGATACTGAGATCATAACAGTAACAGCAAGCAAACATAATACAGCAAGAGCACCAGCAATAGCAAAGATAATGACAAGAACATGGTTTGTCTTTCTCTTTCTAGTAGGAGCATCATGATTGTCTACCGTACCATTACCAAGATAGGGATTTCCAGTGACATTAACTTCCACGACCTGCCCAAACCTAGGAACAGAGCCGGAAAGGTTATTACAAGAAAGCACCACCTGTGTCAAGCTTTGCAGGCTCGCAAGTGAAGGTGGCACCTCACCAGACAAGTTGTTGTATGAAAGATCAATAATCTCCAAATCACTTAACGAGTCAATGTTCGAAGGAATAGGTCCACTGAGATAGTTGTGGCTAAGATTAAGAGCAGTGCTCAAAGTTTTTGGCATAGTTGGGATGGTACCAGTCAGAGCATTATACCCCAGATTGAGCTCAATTAGAGCTTTTGACGAACTGATTGAAGTTGGAATGGCACCGCTGATATTGTTGCCTTGCAAATCCAAAGTGGAAAGCTTTTGCAACTTGAAAATTGTGCTTGGTATCACTCCAGTAAAGGAGTTATGACTTAGATTCAATGTGCTCAGGATTGCTGAATCAGAAAAAGTACTTAGTATAGGTCCACTGAGATTGTTCATCTGAAGCTTCAGAACGACCAATTTGTTAAGGCTGCTGAATCAAGAAAGCACCACCTGTGTCAAGCTTTGCAGGCTCGCAAGTGAAGGTGGCACCTCACCAGACAAGTTGTTGTATGAAAGATCAATAATCTCCAAATCACTTAACGAGTCAATGTTCGAAGGAATAGGTCCACTGAGATAGTTGTGGCTAAGATTAAGAGCAGTGCTCAAAGTTTTTGGCATAGTTGGGATGGTACCAGTCAGAGCATTATACCCCAGATTGAGCTCAATTAGAGCTTTTGACGAACTGATTGAAGTTGGAATGGCACCGCTGATATTGTTGCCTTCCAAATCCAAAGTGGAAAGCTTTTGCAACTTGAAAATTGTGCTTGGTATCACTCCAGTAAAGGAGTTATGACTTAGATTCAATGTGCTCAGGATTGCTGAATCAGAAAAAGTACTTAGTATAGGTCCACTGAGATTGTTCATCTCAAGCTTCAGAACGACCAATTTGTTAAAGCTGCTGAATACATAGGGCACTATACCGTGCAGCTTATTTGATGCCAAATTCAACAAAGACAAGCTCTCGCATTTACTAAGTTCTGAAGGTATATCTCCCATCAGCGTATTGTTGTCCAACTCAAGATAAGACAAGTTTGTGCCATCACAAATGGAGTGTGGGATATTCCCACCAAACCTGTTTCCACCAAGCCTCAAGCGGAAGAGGCTTCGAGACAATTTGCTGGGAATAGGCCCTTCAAGCATGTTGCTGCTAAGATCAACAGTTTGCAGCTGTGCACTCGAGAGGAAATCAGAGGGGATCGCCCCACTCAGATAGTTATAACTCAGATCCAACATTCTGACATGATTGGTAATCCCGATGGGGATTGAACCTGTAAATCTGTTATGGTTAGCTGCAAATCGAGACAGCCTTGTCACATTTGACATACTCCTTGGTATTTCCCCATTCAGTTTGTTCTCTGAAAGGAGCAAAGTCTCAAGCTTGGCAAGACTCGTGAACTCATTTGGGACAATACCTGCTAGATTATTCTGGCTGAGATCCAGTGTGGTAAGGTTTTCATATTTAAACAAACCCTTAGGAACCGGACCACTCAGATTATTACCAGACAGCACCAACTCCATCAAAGAGGCGCCCATACTGGTAGGAACATAACCATTCAACTGATTGGAACTAAGGTGCAAACTCCTCATTTTGGGAAAGGCACCCAAATCTTCACTCAAATTTTTACTAGTCAAACGATTTGAGGACAAATCAAGAATCTCCAATTGTTTGAAACCCAAAAAATCGCTAATCGGGTGAGACAAATGGTTGCTGCTAAGATTGAGGACCCGAAATCCTTCCTTCATGGAGCAAGATGAGGAGGTGAATAGGCTAGTCAAATCTGTGAGGGAATTTCTGGAGAGGTCAAGAGTATGCAAGGTGTCGAGACCGCAAATGTAAGCAAAGATGGAGGAGTTGGATATGGCGTGGTTGGGCCAGGTGATGTTCTTTACAAACCAAAAGGAACCCGAATCATAGGGATGGCATGTGACTCCATTCCAGAGGCAAGGATGCTGGGAGACGTTCGACCTGATGTTACCCACCACGCTCAAGAGATTCATCATGATGGTTTGTTGAGCTGGGTTTAGCTGTGGGGAAGATGACGCATCGGCGGCGGCCAGGAGCCATGGCTGGTGCAGGGACAATACCTCCTCTCTGCCATGGCCGCCTGATTAAATCTTCTTCCCTTCCACTCAACTGCTTCCTTCTTCCACTCCCCTTGAACTCATCCTTCTCCTCACCGGCTCCAGCAACAGGGGCCAGAAAAGGCGAGATTTTCCTCTCCTCCCTCTAGGTTCTTGGGTTCTGGGTGTGCTCGACCATGCCTTTCTCGGTTTTTGTTCTTCAAGCTCACGGTGCTTCAGTTCAGGGAGAGGAGAGGCTGTGATTTCCTCTGCCCCTTCTCATGGGTTTGGGTTGGGTCCAGGGTTGACTGACTGACGTCCACTCTAGAGAAGTGTGTGAGTGTGACCAGACCCAAAGGCAGCTGTTGGGAGCTGGAAGAAAATCAGCAACCGAGCAAAGGCTGGTCCATGGGGCCTGCGTGGAATGGAATTTGACGACAGCTTTGGCAGGTTTTGAAAAATTTAATGGTCCATACATTTTTCTGTTCAACTAGTAGCGTTCTACGCAGGGAACTTCCCGGCTTTCTATTTTGCAAAATTCACACAAAATCTGTCCCTCAAACTTCATTTTCAGATGCCGGGTCAAAGAAGCTGGAGAACAGTGGTAGTAATTCTGAAAAAGACTGTACACTCGGAGCCAGAACTGTGATCAACGGATCAGGTAGGAACGTAAACGAGACTTGTTGACGCAAATGCAGGGATTAAAGGTTTTGGGTGGGGTGGGCCCACCCTGGAAATGGAGTAACGCGTTGGAAATGCCAGAGGAGCTTGACCACCGAGGCCTGGAGGGATGGCCCGCAGGTTTTGCCCGAAAGTATTTCTCTAGCAGCCTAGCAGATGAGAAGAAATGTGCTAGGGGCACCGCAGTTAATAAATTGAGCAATTGTCACATACATTACTGTCATTAAAATTCTGTTGGATTGCTTGAGCACGGATTCAGTGGTTAAAAAGGTCCATGTGATAACTTTCAATGACAAATTTGTAGGTATGAAGAACTTTTGCAGCAAAAATATTAAAGACTTGAAGAACGACATTTTTATAGAGTTCTAGGGAGAAAGCCCCAGCCCATCATTGCATTGCAAATCAAGACCAAGTTTACAGTGTTTAAACTTGAAGCCCCGGTTACAAGTTTTTAAGCATGAAGCACAAGATTACAGACGCGCCCACGGGCCCCTCACATTTCACACTCCAATGAGCCTCCGCTTGAATTCTCCGATGCCTCGCACCTCGTCAGGAACCATCCCTCCAGCTGAGACGTTCCGGTCTTCTTGACATCTGTTGTAGTCTAGAGAGTCGATGGTCGAAAGTTTCTGATGCTTTCAGCGGACAGAGCAAACTATATTCTTTTATCATTGGAATGATCCTGCTCCATGCCGATTGGATACCTTTCCATCTGCCATTCTGAAAGCATATGTAATTCCTTAGTTTCCCTAAACCCCCAGAGTACAGAAGAACTAAACATTTACAAACTAAGTGTTTTTTCTCACTAATCCAAAATTTTGCTACATTTTCATAACAGCTACCAAGTTCAAACCCAAAAACTTTAGACAGGTCACTCCAAAGCCTACTAGCTACCACACATTCAAAGAACAAATGGTTCACAGTTTCAGTTTCACTACAGAACAAACAAGATTTGTCATCAACCTTCCTTCTTTTCACCAAATTGTCTCTAGTGAGCACTTTATTTTTCCACATAGGCCATAAAAAGATATGTACTCTTGGGGGTATTCTAATTTTCCCCACAGCAGGGATGTAAACTGGGATTACACCCCTGAAGTTAACTACCTTATACAGAGACTGTGATGAATAAACTCCCGAGGAGTTCCATTGCCAGATCATCTCATCATCTTCTACACTAAAAGAAATGGTAGAAGCAATCTGCACTATTTCATCCCACATTTGAATCAACCTTTGATCTACACACGTTCTAAGCAAGTATTCCAGTGTATTTGTTGTCTTTTATTAAATTTCCAAAATGGGCAATTGGTATTTTAAATTCCCATATGGCTCACTGTTTGTGGAATAGTTTTGATCGGCACAAAAACTATTACTTGGCAAATTGGCAGAGTGTACAACGAGAAAGGAGTATGGTGGGCTAGGTATTCCTGATTTAAGAGATTTAAATATTAGCTTACTAGGGTCTTGGGTTAAAAGATACAATAGTGATAAAGGTAAACTGTGGAGGTGTGATTGATGCTAAATATGAAACAAAGGCTCCAAACATCTTTTACTGTAGGACAGATAACACCTCTCAATTCTGGAAGGGTGTTCTTTGGGCAGCTCAGGTTGCTAAAGCTGGTTACAGGTGGAAAATAGGTAGAGGTGATAGTGTTAAGTTTTGGGAAGATAATTGGCTAGGCTCCTCAAGCTTAGCAATTGAGTTTTGGGAACTGTATGTGTTTGTTAATGAGAAAAACAAAACAGTAGCAGATTTATGGGATGGGGAAAATTTGAAGAATGACATTTGGTATGTGAGAATTGAGATTGATAAGTATGCTCTCTTGAATCTTAGATTTCTTTTCCACAAAAATGAATCCTAGAATCATTTGATATCTTTACCACTGGAAGTAGTGGCTGGATGCCAGTTCCAAAAGAAAAAAGGAAGAAGTTAGTGTCAAGCAACTTACCAAATTACAGCTCACGCGAAATGTGGCTGTAAATGTTCATGGAAGAAGTTACAAAAAGAAGCATATTCCCGGTTTACCACATGGCTTCCTCTGCATCTTTCGACCTCCATTTACCTACAACCATGTTGAAAAGAAACATGCTAACTGTTGTCACAATCTGAGTCTCTCACACAGTTCACACTTGATGACGAGAACCATTTTCTCACGCTAGTTCGCAGAGTTTGATTGTTTCTGCAGGATTCCCCACCACGTCAGGATGCCATGGTTCTGGCTCTGGTTTTCGCAGTGCATCTTCTTCTCTGATGACGCTGCCTTCCGCTAGAGACCAGGTCCAACGGATAACAATGGTTCAGTTCAAGACTTGTGTTGTTAACTTGTGCAGGATATACTCCGTAACGATGAGGTTTCAAGATGAACGAGTTTGAGAGAGAATAGGATCCAACACACTTTGCATTGCTCCATTGATCGAGTATTTATACAGATACATGGATCATAACCGACTCCTACACTCTAGGATGACAACGCACATATGGGCGGTTGTGGAACGCGGGCGACGTGGTCCTGGCCGAGCCGTGCGTGAGCCGTGCGCGTCAAGGGCGCGAGAATGGCATTGTGGGCGCGCAGGACTCGGGCAGGTATCGTTATCTCCAACACCCCGCCTCAGTCGAAGCATGGCCGCCGTCGATGCTGAGGCTGGATCTGAACTCGGAGAATGCAGCAGAAGGAATACCTTTGGTCATAATGTTAGTGAACTGCTGTGTCGTGGGAACGTGATGAACTCAGAGCTCGCCCAAAGCCACCTTCTCTTGAACAAAATGGATGTCAAGCTCCGCATGCTTGGTTCACCGGTGATGAACTGGATTGGTGGAGAGGTACACAGCCGATACGTTGTCGTAGTATACCAGTGCCGCCTTCTTGACGTCGTGATGAAGTTCGTCGAGTAGATGTCGCAGCCAGCAGCACTCCGCAACCGCGTTCGCCACTGCACAGTACTCGGCCTCGGCGCTCGATCTTGATACCACGGTTTGCCTTTTGGAGGACCACGCCACAAGAGAAGCACCAATGAAGACGCAGAAGCCTGACGTAGATCGCTTTGTGTTAGGGCACCCTGCCCAGTCGGCGTCGGAGTAGGCGACGATGTCTATTGTGGTGGATCGATGCAGATGGAGACCATGTGCAGTGGTGCCACGTAGATAGCACAGGACCCTCTTGACAAGCGCCATGTGTGTGTCGCGAGGATCATGCATATGCAAGCATTTCTGCTGGACGGAGTACATGATGCCAGGCCTTGTTAGTGTTAGGTACTGTAGTGTTTCGGCAATGCTCCCATACTGCGATGCGTCGACGATCGGCTTGCCATCGGCGGAGGATGTCTTTGGCTTGGTGTCACTCGGTGTCGCGATGGGATAGCAGTTTGCCATGCCAGGGTGTTCAAGCACCTCTTCGGCGTACTTGGATTGCGTGAGGAAGAAGTCTGACAGTGATCTTCGAACTTCAACGACGAGGAAGTAGTGCAGTGGGCCCATGTCCTTGACGGCGAAGGCTTGCTGGAGTCGTTCGATGATGTCACAGAGAAGCTGTGTCGAGGATGCAATGATCACCATGTCGTCAACGTAGAGTAGAAGGTATGTTGTCGCAGAGCCCCGTCGGAGTAGGAACAAGGAGTTGTCTGATCGTGTCGGTGCAAACCCAAGGGAGCAGATGTACTTGGTGAACATGGTGTACCACTCGCGATGCCTGTTTGAGTTCGTACAGGCAGCGTGAGAGCAGACACTCAGCGTCGGGGTTGCTGTCGTCAACGAAGCTCACGGGTTATTAGCAGTAGACCCGTTCGTTGAGCTGGCTGTGGAGGAAGGCATGTTGGAGACGTCCAGTTGTTGTGCCGGCTAGTCATGTTACGCGACGAGGGACAACACTGTGCGGATGGTCTCAGGCTTGACGACGGGCTGTACGTCTTGCTGTAGTTGACGCCAACGCACTGAGAGGACCCGCGCATGACCCAACGCGCTTTGTATCAATCTAGCATGCCGTCAGTGTTGAACTTCTGTTGGAACACCCATTTCCAGGAGAGGACGTTGACGCCACGTGGTTGAGGCACAAAGGTCCAGGTGTTGTTGGACTAGAGCGCCTTGAACTGCACTTCCATGGCGGCGCGCCAGTTGGGGTCGCGTAAAGCTTCCCGTACGGACTTGGGTACTGGAGAGATGTTCGTGGCCTGCATCGCATGCTTTGGGTTAGGACGAAAACTCCCGCCTCCGCCCTGGTAGCGGGTTTGGTGGAGGTGGCGGCTTGGCGATGCGAGTTGGCGCGGGTACAGCTAGGCTGGCATTGCACACCATGTTGTCGGACGGTGAACAGTGACCACCCGACGCAGCTGATGGCGACGCGATGTTGTGCAGCGGTGTGGATTGCTGGCTCGATGTAGTCGTAGCAGCTACTGTAGATGCTGATCGTGCATTGAGACATCCTGCGGCAGGATCAGGTGGAGATGGCATGGCTAGTGGTGTCCTTGGTGCGTGCCCACGACACACAGGTGATGGCGAGCACGCTTCTCGCACGGGCCGCGTGTGCAGAGGCGGCACGACGGGGTTGTGTGCACATGACCAAAACGGGAAGACCTGCTCATCAAAAACCACATGACGAGATGTGATAACTCATTGCGTGCTTGGATTGTAGTATATGTAACCGCAATGATCTTGTGAGTAGCCGAGGAAGATGTAGGCGACAGAGCGAGGCTGCAGCTTGTTTGCGACTGTCACTGAAAGGTTGGGGTAACATAAGCATCCAAATACGCGCAAGAAAGAGTAGTAAGGTGCTTGGCGAAGCAAAACTTCATGCGGCGTGATGGGTTTGGTGGCGGTGCAGGGTCGACGGTTTTTTTTTTCACTCTCGAATACGCAGGAGAGCTGCGTATCTTTGTATTAAGAGAGAGAAAAATGACCCCTTACATGCTTCACCACCTCATTCCGGGTCGAGCCATCGAGTTGTGTAACTATAGGGAAAAACACTAGAGGAAAGACCTGACCCAAAAAGAAGAACACAGAGCGACACTAGAAACTAGAGACTAGCCTAGCTCCTCTACTTGACCAGCACCAAGCCTACGCAGCCCCTGTGCACCCGCCAGGCACCACAAATAGTTTTCCTCATTGAAGCATCAGAGCAAAACTGCTATGTCTGGTCTGATTCCTTCGAACACACAAGAGTTTCTGTGTCTCCACAAGCACCAGGCTGTCAAGAAGATCAACGAGTTCGTGCCCTTCCTCATGCTCTTAGGTACACGCTTGATAACCCAGCGCCACCATTCCACAAATGATGTTGTGCTCTGTCGTGGGACAAGGTCCTGCAGTCCCAAAGGAGCGAGAACTCTGTACCAAACCTGACGACCGAACACACAAGTAGTTAAAAGGTGCTGAATATCTTCTGCTTCTTGATCGCATATGGGACAGCTAGCAGGATGGGGCAGGTTTCTCTTGGCCAGATGGTCTGCAGTCCAACACTGATTGCGTATGGCGAGCCACAAGAACACTTTACACTTTGGTGGCGCCCAGGATTTCCAAAGGCGCCGCCATGGTTCAAATGTAGTTGCACCATTGTGAAATGCTCGATAAGCTGATTTAGATGAGAAAGTTCCAGAGGCATCAAGTCGCCATATGTGAAGATCATCATCTTGAGACAAGGCAACTTCATGGACAACATCCCAAAGCTGAAAGTACTCGAAGAGGCCAATCAAAGAAAGACCCCCTTGTATATCTCGCGGTCATGTGTGATCGAGAAGAGCTTGGGCACCTGTACGTTCCTTTTGGATTTTATCTGGCACCTTTGCAACTACTAGGCGCGCTAAGTCAGCTATGGAGCAGCCCATTAGCCATTTATCCGTCCAGAAAAGGGTTGGTGTCACCCCTGCCAACCTGCGATTCCATGGCGATCTTGAAGAGTGCCATTGCATTTCGGTTAACATGAAAATCCAACCCATGCCAAGGGCGATCTAGATCCGTTTTCCGAAGCCAAAGCCAGCGGATCTGCAATGACCAGCTCATAATTTCTAAGTTTAGCACACCAAGACCCCCAAGATCAAGAGTACGCTGAACCTTGTCCCAAGACACACGGCAGCTGCCGCCATTTGCCTTTTCTCTTCCCTTCCACAGGAAACCACGATGGATTTTGTCCACAGCTCGAATGAACCATCGTGGGACATTGATCGCAATTAAAAGGTGAATAGGAATGGCTGAGAGAACGAACCTAACCCACGTTGTCCTTCCAGCAAGATTCATGAGAGCGGCTTGCCATCCCGGCAATTTATTTCCGATTTTCTCAATCCATGGCAAGAGATCTGACCTGGTGAGCTTCTTGTTGGAGATGGGAAGACCAAGATATGTGCATGGGAAACTTGCCGCTTCACAAGGTAAAGTCGACTCTACTGATTCAATTTGAGGTTGATCACACTGTATAGGGACAACATAACTTTTTTGCAGATTGGTATGTAATCCTGAAGCTTCACCAAAACTTGCCACAATGCTCATTGTCAGTTCCATCTCATCTTCCACTGGACGTATGAACAAAGCAACATCATCCGCGTAGAGCGAGATTCTCTGAGTAGGGTTGCGATGAGACAATGGTTGTAGCAACTCCCACTCTCTAGCCTTAACAAAACAACTGTTAAGAACGTCCATCACCAAAATAAAAAGCATCGGTGAAAGCGGGTCTCCTTGCCGGAGACCACGCTGATGCCTTATTGTCTCACCCGGTTCTCCGTTGACAAGGATTTGAGTTGAGGAAGTCGGAAGCAAATTAGAAACCAGATTACACCAGCCAGCTCCGAAACCCAAGTGAGCAAGAATTTCAAGAAGAAATGACCAGCAAACCGAGTCAAAAGCTTTTGAAATATCCAGCTTAAGCAATAAACTCGATACCTTGTGCTTGTGAAGGGACTTGATGGTCTGCTGCACCAGCATGTAGTTGTCATGTATACATCGTCCATGAACAAAAGCGCTTTGATTAGAAGCCACAAGGGAATTGAGATGCGGAGCCAGCCTATTTGCCAAGATTTTGGTGATTAGTTTAGCAAAACTATGTATTAGGCTTATTGGCCTAAAATCCTTGGGGAGAATTGCCTCTGGTTTAAAAGTTTGGAAAGCTGAATTGAGGAGCCATAGCTTCCGCGAGTCTCCCTGCTGCAACATTATGATCGCTGCCATAAATTCATGCTTGATTATGGGCCAACAAGCCTTGTAAAATCTCCCCGTGAATCCATCCGGCCCTGGCGCCCGATCAGTCGGGAGCGATTTAATTGTAGCCCAAACTTCGTCTTATGTGATGGTGGCGTCCAGATCGGTGAGGACAATCCCGGACCTGTGGAAAGCCGCAAGATCCTGCGTGGCCGCTCGAGGTGCGGCCGTGCCCAGCAGTTCTTCATAGTGGTCAAGCATGATTTGTTGTTTGTCTCTGTGCGAAGTAAACACCTGACCATCCCTGACAAGTTTAGGAATAAAATTCTTGCGCTTCCTAAAACCCGCCTGACTGTGAAATAATGCGGTATTAGCATCACCATCCTTCAAGAACCGGATACACGAACGGAGACGCGCAATTGTCCTAGAAAGTGAGGCCAACACCAGACAATGCAGCTTCAATTATTGTCGTAACCAATTCTCCTCAGTAGTCAACTCTCGCTGATCTTGTGCAATCTCTAGCCGGTGTAGGATTTCCAGTGCCAAGGCATGTTGAGTGTGTATGTGTCCCACTTTCTTCTGACTCCAAGACTGTAACGCTCTTGTTAGACGCTTGAGTTTTAGAGATATGCGCTATAGTGGACAGGAGGAAGCAATCGGCGCCTGCCAAGAGGATGCCACCTCGTCGAGAAAATCGTCCAGCTTCGCCCAAAAGCTTTCAAAATGGAATATCTTTTTACCATGCACACTCTCGTGCAGACCAAGTAGAAGTGGGCAATGATCCAAAATTTCTGAGGCTTGGCTCTGTAAAATGCAGTCCAAAAATAGTTCTTCCCAGTCTGATGTGCACAAAACTCTGTCCAACTTTACAAGGGTGGGAGATTCCCGTTCATTCGACCAAGTGTAACGGCGACCGATGAGAGGGATTTCTTTCAGCTCAAGCTCATTGACGAACCGTCGAAATATACCCATCATGGCCCTGTTGAGATTGGTATTATTCTTTGCTTCCGATGAATAGATCATATTGAAGTCTCCCGCTAACACCCAAGGGCCCGGATAGTGTGTTCTGACTTCTCGAAGTTCTTCTAAGAAAGCAACCTTTTCGGAGTCTTGATGTGGACCGTAAACACCTATGAACCACCATGTAGTGTCATCTTCTGTTGGTAACTTAACCTTGACTGAATGACGATGGACGCGCCACTGATCCACTACACCGAATACCCCTTCTTTCCAAGTGATAAGAATGCCTCCACGAGTGCCCATTGCTGGGAGATAAACAAACTCCCGGTATTCACGACCACAAAGTGACATTACGTCGGTGTCGGAGATCCGTGCTAATTTTGTTTCTTGGAGACAAATAAGGCTAGTTTTACCAGCATCAACCGCTTTACGCACTGTGTCACGGTAACCATGGTCATTAAGTCCCCAGACATTCCAAATCAAGAATTTTGAGATATCCATTGGAAACAATTAGAGAACGACCACAACACTTCAAAATCAAACCACCCTCGCGGCCACCGAACGGCCTAGCTCCTCCTCCGACGGCACTTCTTTACCTAGGAGCGCTGCCAGAGCGCAGACATGATCTCTGCTGAGTGGAATTTCGAATAATGTTGTGTACCTCTCCATGGTTCCTTCTAAGAGGCGCCGCTATCCGTCCGTGAAACCCAGACGGTGACACACTATGTTGGCCGCTTGGTGATTGATCTCCAGCGGGAGCTTGGCAATGCGCCTGCTGCGCCGTGGCACATGAGTTGTTGCAGCTCGGTTACGACCTCTCCTCGGGACCTTAGGAGTTGTGAGCACAATATGTAGGGGCTTCGTTATTTGGTTGATGAATTCTTGCGCCGGCTGAACTGGTTGAGGTGAAGAAGCTGGGATAGACGACATTCTTGGTCATCGAGTGTACACTAGAGCCGGCGCTCTGCTACCGTGGATTGCACCAGAACCTAACTCATTGGTTGCTGGCTCAAGCGGTAGGACGTCCTCCGCTGGAAGCCAAGTAACAGGCGAGCCACACGGCGAAGAAGGTGTGAGCAAAGAAGGCTGTTCGACGTGCAGCTGCACCATGCATGGGGATCCTTCTCCTATGGAAGCTGGTAGTGGCTCTTCTGTGGCTGCAGATAGAGAAGCCTCAATTGTGTGTGGTTCCTTCGTTGCATGGAGAGGAGGTTGACCAGGTTCTTCAGTTGGGCAGAATGGCATGGACGGGATGGCAAAATGTGTCAGCATGGGGGAGTCAACCGAGGGGAATTCCACAGCCACGTCAGCATGTGTTTCAAATACTTTCTCCACCCGACTGGGCGAGGGAGCTGCTGCCTCGATTTCCACCCTAAAATCTTGGGAAGGGACTTCTTCATCAGTAAGCGAGCCGCAAACTTCTTCAACGGCAGGCTCCTCGTCACACGCGCCAGAGGCTGCTGGCCCCGCATCAGCACAAGGTGGACCGTTGCCTTGGGAACTCGCAGCCGATGCATTAAACCCGCCACGTTGAGAGGACGCCAGCGAGCTCCCACGACGCCGGCACCGACGAGGAGCTGAACGATCATCAGCACTGTCATTGTCAGAAGAATCCTCGCCCGGGCCGCCAAGATTGTCCGCGGCCTTGAACGAGAATGAAATAGGATACACCAGCGTTCTCTTGACCGGCGGCATCTCGACCATGTCGACAGATTCCACCACGACGAGGTCTCGTGTGGCTGGGATGTCGCATGGCTTAAAGCACCATGCTGAAAACTTGAACGCTGAGTAGTTGAGGCGACTGCGTGTGTCTGGATGGATATGCTTGAGCCATCTGTAAGGATTGAAGAGATTTTTAGCAGTGGAAACCTCCTAGGCATGGGCAGGAATACCACAGAGCTCGACATCAACCAAGGATGGGAGGACGACGCCAACTGCGTGCGCCTGCCTCGACCATCGTCGGCAGTGGATGCGAAACGCCGTCGAACTAGGGAAGGGCCCATTGTTCGAGGCGAAGCGGGCCGCCGTGGC